>JAUOBU010271025.1:0-186888 GCA_032360585.1 Nereis procera | reverse complement strand
GAGGTTTCGTGTCCTATTCTTCTTAGTTTGAGGATATTTTCCCTTTAAGAAGCTAATTTTCTTTCTCCTTAAGAAGTGTATTTACAACATATTCATAAATGAATGGGGCAGGGATATGAACAAGAGATTAAAATATATTGTACCGGGAATAATAGCTTTTCTGGCTGTTATGAGCCTAATAATAATGGCTATGCCATCTTGCGATGCCAGTGAAGGAACGGGAGGGGGAGGATCTATTGGTGTTGTAGGAGGTCCTCTTGAAGCTATTGCTGTGGGACAAAATGGGACTATTATAACAACATCTGATGGAGTAAACTGGACCAAACAGGAATCTGGTCTAAGTGATAGTCTAACTGGAGTTGATTATGGGAATGGTTTATGGGCTATTGTAGGAGATAATGGAGCTATTCTAACAAGCACTGATACGGTAAACTGGACTATTAGGAGCGAAACTCCATCTGGTTCTTCTATATTTACCGAAGTTCGCTATGGCAACGGTTTATGGGTTGCTACCGCATTATTTGGAAGTATTGTAACAAGTACAGATGGTATAACTTGGGCAAAAGAAGATATTGGAGTTACTTCCTACTTCAATTCACTTAGCTATGGGAATGGATTATGGGTAGCTGTTGGAACTGGTGGAACTATTATAACAAGTACTAGTGGAATAGGCTGGACAGAGCAAACATCTAATACGACGAATGATTTCTTTAACTGTCTTTATGGGAATGGTTTGTGGGTTGCTGTGGGTGCTAGTGGAACTATTGTAACAAGTCCAAACGGAATAAGTTGGACAGAAAGGACATCAAGTGCAACTAATATGTTGTCAGGCCTTAATTATAACAATGGTTTGTGGGTTGCTGTAGGGCAAGATGGAACTATTGTAACAAGTTCTGATGGAACAAGTTGGACTATGCAAACACAAGCTACAGATAGACAATTATACGATGTTGATTATGGCAACGGTTTATGGGTTGCTTCAGGATTTAATGGAACTATTGTAACGAGTCCCAATGGAGTAAACTGGACAGTACAAAGTACAACCGGAACCAATCCCTTAACTTATATCATACATAATAATGGTTTTTGGAGCGTTCTAGGGTTGTCTACCGATATAATAACCAGTAGTGATGGAAATACTTGGACTACAGAAGCTTTTAACATTCCTTCATTAAATATACAAGAGCTAGCGATTAAAGAGTAAGATTATGGTATTTGTTTAAAAAAACTTATTAAACATAAAATCTCCTTAAATTAACAAATAATTCCTCTTAATAAAGAAATATATATTCTATCAAAGTGGCTAGGCAGAAATACTTTATTATCTTGTAAGCAAACTTCATAAACCGGCGAGCCACATAAATGGAATATTAGAATGCTAGAAATAATAAAGGCAAAAGATTATATTTCGGAGCTAATTGATAGAGAAGAAAACCCCTTAAGCAAATATGAAAAACAAGTAAGTGAAATAATAAATAATGTAAAAAGCAACGGAGATAAAGCCTTACTTGAATACGCTAAGAGATTTGATAAAGTAGATATAAAGAACTTTGCTTTAAAATGTTCTGAAAGGGAGATGAAGGATGCGAAGCTTCCAAGTTCTATTAAAGAAATATTAGATGAAGCATATAAGAATATACATCTTTTCCACAGCAAAGAAAGGGAAGAAAACTGGTTTTATTTAAGAGATAAGGCATTACTTGGTCAAATAGTAAATCCAATAGAAAAGATAGGAGCATACATACCAGGAGGAAAAGGAATATATCCATCGACTGTTTTAATGAACTGTATACCGGCAGAAATAGCTGGTGTACCTGATATATATATCACTGTTCCACCACTTCCTAACGGCAGCGTTGATCCATCTATATTATATGCAGCAAAGCTTTGCGGAGTAAAGACTTGTTACAAGATAGGGGGGGCTTCGGCTATTGCGGCACTTGCTTATGGTACAGAGACTGTAAAAAAAGTCTATAAAATTGTTGGTCCCGGCAATATGTATGTAACTACAGCCAAAAAGATGGTTTATGGTATAGTAGATATTGATATGATAGCGGGACCTTCTGAAATAATGATATTAGCAGACAGCTCTTCACCCATAGACTATATTACATACGATCTCTTCTCACAAAGTGAGCATTCTGAAGATGCTTCCTCCATAGTCCTTATACCAAATATAGCTATGGCAAAGGATGTAGTAGAATCTGTAGAAAATAAATTAAAGCTATCAAAAAGAGAAACTATACTAAGAAAATCACTATCAAAAAATGGTAAGATTATAATCTATAAAGATATAAACGAAGCCTATTCCGTAATCAACGAATATGCACCCGAACATCTAGGTATACTTACCGATGAGATAAGCTTTGATGATGTGGTAAGGAACATAAAGAATGTAGGTTCTATTTTTGTGGGTAAGTATACGCCTGAACCTGTCGGAGATTATTTTGCTGGTACTAACCACAGTCTTCCAACGACGGGGAGTGCTAAGTTTTTCTCTCCACTTGGGGTATATGATTTTCAAAAAAGGACTTCTTTTACACAATATCCACAATCATTACTGTTAAAAGAGAAAGACAAAATAATTGGATTTGCAGAGTACGAAGGCTTCTTTGAACACGCCAACAGCGTAAGAGTCCGTTGTAACAAACCATTGTAAACAAACTTCTCAAAGAAAAAGAAGATTACTTCCTAAAATAGCAATATCTTCAAATAATAAGGTGGCTTACCACAAAATAATAAGTCTAGCTCTTTGAAGGAGACTGGACTTACTCTTAATTAGATATCTTTTCTAGGTTGATTTCAGCTCTTCTTATAGCGAGAGAAGCATCCTCTACGACTCCCCGTCTCATAAAGACATCAGCCAGATACCCGATACGGAGTTTACCTTCTTTATTTTTGGCGAGCTCATAGTATTCTTTGTAGTACTTTATGGCTCCTTTTAGTGTATTTTTTTCTTTATCTTTCTTTTGCATTTTTTGATATAAAGAAGCCAAAGATTCGTTTGAAAGTCCTAAATAGCGATAAGCCAGCAATAATGATGGGGAGTTTGGGAATTCCTTTGTAAACTTTATGTAAGTTTCTATTGCAGACCTGTAGCTTTCCTCTGCTTTTTTATCTTTATCTTGTTTATGATAGTTATATCCTCTATTGTATAACGAGTGTCCAAGATTTAACAACGCCTGAAATGATAAATAAAAGTCATCTTTATGCTTATATGCTTCCTTAAAATAGAAGCTGGAGTTATCATAATCCCCTATGGAATAATAAGTAATGCCTAGATTATATTTAGCAAGGTAAACTTCTTCTATATTATCACGACTTGCTTCCTCTACAAGTTTTTTATTGTCTTTGACAAGGCGTACTATCTCATCATCCGTAATTTTTCCTCCACCTATTATGTCATCACCAGCATCTTTTATTTTTTCAAAGATATTTAGATTAGCATCGTAATATAAATTGCTTGTCTGCTCTCTATCCATACTTCTCAAGAAGGAGAAAACTATTATAACTATAGTTAAAGAAAAAACCATAGCGAGAGCTATTAAGATTTTTTTTCTGTTATTTTCTATAAAGTCAATTGTTTTTTCTGAGGCGGTCATAAACAAATCTTTTTTTTCTTCATCTTTGACCTCAATTGCATTTTGTTTAGGAGTAGGTTTAATAAACGAGTCCACTGGTTTATTCTTTTTTTTAGCCATATTTTTTCCTAGTATGTGCTTAAAGCATAATATTATTGATTATGAATACTTTATTAGTTATAATCACTTTTTAAGTTTATATGTGCGGAGACCATACCAAATACACTATAGAGCTTTCCTGTATTCTGCTAGATTCTATGTAGTTCCATAGTCTATTCTTCTTAAAAAGAACCATTAAGAAACTCAGTTGTACCTGTCTTATAGATGGGATAGCCAGTTTTTCTACAAAAAATAAGGAACTCTACCTTTAATGGATACATATTTAACTTTTTAGGTTAGCTGATTGCTATTCTCTACGAGAGAGTGTACCTTATCTTCCATAATATGAAGGTATTTTTTTCTTAAAAAGCTTGCTTACAAAAATATAAAAACTACTTTAATCTCTATTCTTCAGTCTCTCCCTCAGCCTCTCCCTCAGCCTCTCCCTCAGTCTCTCCTTCAATCTTTTCAAATTTAATGAAATCACCTAAGGTAGCCCCTTCGCCTGCTGACACATTCTTAACGACATATTTCTTAATAACCTCATCTTCCTTACGCTTCTCGTAGTCACGGACACTTATATTAATTCTATTTCTACTAACATCTATATGCTTGATGACAGCTTCAATTACATCTCCTTCTTTATAGATGTCTTGTATGTTTTGTCCTTTTGACTTAACAACAGCAGAACTGTGCATAAAAGCTTCTAAACCCTCAACTACTTTAACATATATTCCATTATCGGCAAAGCGTGAAACTTCCCCCTTAATGAGGGTTCCTTGTGAATGTTTATCCTTAAAGATAGCCCACGGATTATCAAACAACTGTTTTAAGCCCAGAGACACACTTTTATCTTTACTGTTAGAAGACAGAACCATTACCTTAATCTTCTGTCCTTTGCTAAAACCGTGTTTTTTAGGGTCGCTATTTTTCCTTGTCCAATCGATATTGTCCTTATGAAGCAGTCCTACTATTCCTTTATCAAGTTCTACAAATAAACCAAAAGCAGTTATACTACTAATAACACCTTCTATAATCCTACCTCTAGGATATTCTGTAGCTATCTCTTCCCAAGGGTTTACTAATAGGTCTTTTAAGGACAAAGACAACTTTCTATTATCTTTATCTATAGATAATATTTTAGCTTCAATTAGATCCCCTATCTTTAAGACTTCTCTAGGGTGATTAACTCTCTTTGTCCAGGAAAGTTCATTAATATGTACAAGTCCATCAACCCCGTCTGCAACTTTAACAAAAGCCCCAAAGTTAGCCATTCTAACAACTTCACCTTTTAAAACATCTTCTACCTTATGCTCTCTTGCAAACTGAAACCAAGGGTCTTCAGTCATATGCTTAAGCCCTAGATTAATCTTCCTATTTTCTATATTTACCTTTATAACTTTGAACTTTAAAGTATCTCCCTCGGCAAAGACTTCGGAGCAGTCTTTAATGTGTACCCAAGATAAATCCTTCAAATGAACAAAACCATCTACAATACCATCTATATTAACAAAAGCTCCATAACTCTCTATCTTCTTCACTTTTCCTGATACAACATCCCCTTCTTTAAGTTTAGAGAAAAGTTCATCTTGTTTTTTAAGGCGATCCTCTATAAGATAATTCCTCCTTGAAAGAACAACATTATTCTTAGAAGGTTCATACTTACTAACCTTATAGAGAAAGGTTTTGCCAACATAACCTGCAATATCCACAACACGACCAAAACTTACCTGAGAAAGAGGCAAAAAACACTCCATACCAGATACAAGAACTCTATAACCAGCTTTTATCTCTGCAACTATTTTACCTTCTACTACGGTATTGTCATCGTAAGCCTGTGATATAATCTCCTTGCCAACAAGCATATCTGCCTTTCTTTTGCTAAGCACAAGATTATCTTCATCATCTCCCATAACCATCACCATAGCCTTAACCTTATCACCAATTACAGGCTCTTCCGTAAACTCATCACGCCTCACCTTACCCTCTAACTTATATCCGACATCTATAAATACCATAGAGTCCTTAACCCCAACCACTATACCCTCAACTAACTCCCCTACATTAAAAGATGACAACGATTTCTCAAATAACTCTTCAAAGTTCTCCTGCTCCATATCATTCATTGCATCACTATTAAATGTATCATAGCTTTTATCCAAGGATAACTCAGAGCCTCCATTTTTCTCTTGCTCACCCTTCTTCACATCACTCGACAATTCTTTATTGCCCCCACCCTTAATACCTTCTTTTCTTTGTACTATGACTATCTTTTTGCTCATTATAATTGCTCTCTAAACATTATTTTATCTATCTTGTAAGTCCGACAAAAATGACGGAACCTTAAGCCTCCATTCCCTAGCAATAGCAAGAAATATCTTTATACTATCCTCATCTCCCTTCTCCAACAAAGAAACAAACAAAGATAAAGTATCAGCAAAAGACCTCATCCCATCTAAGATATTGGTCCTATTAGAAAATAATATATCTGACCACATATCAACATCCCCACTTGCTACCCGAGTTGTATCAAGAAGACCCTTTCCAAAAATGCCCTTCTTAATCGCATCATCAAAGTGTAAGAGATTAAACAGTGTACAAGATAAAACACTTGCCAATACATGAGGAAGATGACTCGTAAGACCAACCATAGAATCATGCTCTTCCTTCGTAACAAATTGTACTACTGCTCCTAAACTTTTCCAAAAAGACGACAGGCGAAAAAGCCTACCCTCATCAACTAATTCGTCCTTTGTAACTAAAACTACAGCCCTTTTATAAATATCAGCATTAGCATACTCAACACCACTAAGCTCGAGACCTGCCATAGGATGAGAACCTATAAAAAAAGCCCTCGCATCCCCTCCAAGAGCATTAATACCTTCCAAAATATCCGCTTTGGTAGAACCTACATCAGTTACTATTGTATTAGATTTTAGGTACGGTAACATCTTTTTATAAAGGGATACCACAGCTCCAACCGGGGATGCAATAACTACAAAATCACTGCCCTCTATACCATCCCTGAAGTCCAAACTATACCTATCTAAAACTCCAAGCTCAACAGCCTTCTGTAAACGCTCCTCATTACGACCTAGACCTACCACTTCTATATGACTAAAATCACGCTTGCAAGCAAGACCTATAGAACCACCAAGTAAACCAACACCCACTATGGAAAGCTGTTTTATTTCCGCTAACAAAGAAACTCCACAAAAACTACATTATATAGAAAACTACTTAAGTAGACTCAGATTTAACTTCTTAAGCAATACTATTGCTAATTTCTACGCTGTTTTTATTCTTTACCTTATAAAGAAAACTTATCCAATGTTATTAACACATTTCCTAAAAACAAACACCATTCCATAAGTGAATAAAGAAAAAATATAACCCATACAAAACAATATCAAAAATCTACAAATCTAATATGATTTTATAAACTCCTATCAACCGCCAACGCAACCTTCTTAAAGTCAAGCATAAGATCTCCAAACTGCTTAGGAGTAAGGCTCTGTCTACCATCAACTAAAGCCTCTGCAGGATTATGATGTACCTCTATCAACATACCATCTGCACCCGCTGCAATACCAGCCTTCGCTAAAGAACCAACATATTCACGAATACCACAAGCATGACTAGGGTCAACTATTATAGGCAAATGACTAAGTTCTTTTATTACTGGTATTATAGATACATCAAAAGTATTACGGGTACTCGTCTCAAATGTCCTAATTCCACGCTCGCAGAGTATAACTTCCTTATTACCTTGAGACATAATATATTCACAACTCATAAGCCACTCGCTTACAGTTGAACTAAGTCCCCTCTTAAGCAAAATAGGTTTATCAGTCTTGCCAACCTCTAATAATAAATTGAAATTCTGCATATTCCGTGTGCCTATCTGCAATATATCCGTATACTTGTAAACAAGCTCTACATCCCGTGTATCCATAACTTCTGTGCATATCGGAAGACCTGTCTCCTCACGAGCCCTTGACAAAATCTCCAAACCTTCCTTACCATGCCCCTGAAAAGAATATGGAGAAGTCCGAGGCTTAAATGCACCACCTCGAAGTATTGTTGCTCCAGCTTCCTTAACTATGCGAGCTGTCTTTATCGTCTGCTCTTCTGTCTCAACTGTACAAGGACCAGCTATTATAGGAAGCCTAGATGAACCTATTAGATTATCCCCAACCTTAATAACAGTGTTATCAGGATGAAACTCCCGACTAGCAAGTTTATAAGGCTTCAATACAGGCATAACCTTTTCCACTCCAGATATTGCCTCCAAAGGCTTATCCGCAAGCTTCCTGTCATCTCCTATAACCCCTATTATAGAACGCTCGCTACCCCTAGATATAGAAGTCTTAAGCCCAAGGTCCTCTATTTTGGACACTATATGATCTATCTCTTCTTGCCTAATTCCAGGCTTTAATACTATTATCATAAATATTTACCCCCACATGACTCACCACTTTTAATAAAAGTAAATCCAGCTTGTTAGTTATACTCACTAAAAGAAGTTTTCTAACAACTCCATTAAAAATATACAATAAACAAGTCTATTAAATAGGATAAAGACCCTTAGGATAACTCCCTAAAAGCTTAACACTCAAACAGTACTTCCTAAGCTCTCTTACCGCCTCTTCCAAAACAGAAGAAGAAATATGAGCATCAAGGTCTATGAAAAATAAATAATCCCACGCACGCCTACGACTAGGACGAGACTCAATCCTCATCAAATTAAGACCACGCTTCTCAAAAGGATTAAGTATTCTCGACAAAGCTCCAACTTCGTCATTTATCATACAGATAAAAGATGTCTTATCATCACCAGTTGCCTTACAAGAATCCTTACCTATAACAAGAAAACGAGTTACATTATCAAGAGAATCCTGTATGTTACGCTCCAATACAGAAAGACCATATACCTCCGCCGCTACATCACTCGCTATAGCAGCAGAAAACTTGTCCCACTCTATAAGGCTAGCCGCCTGAGAGTTGCTGCTTGTCTCTATCCTCTCAACTGATGGTAAATTGTTTTCAAGCCAAACTCTGCACTGCACAAATGATTGACTATGAGCATAAAGCTTCTTTATATCCGATACCTTATCTAAATTACTAAGTAAACAATGCGATATCTGAAGAAAACGCTCTGAAAATATTTTTAGCCCAGAGTCTATGAAATTATCAAGTGTATTACTTACAATCCCACCGTAAGAATTCTCAACGGGAATAATCCCATAATCTACTTTCTCACTTTCAACTTCTTTAAATACATCGTCTATACTATTAAGTGGAAGTGCCGAAACTGATGAACCAAAATGCTGTAAACAAGCAAGATGCGTATACGAACCAGCAGGACCTAAATAAGATACCTTAAGTTTCTTCTCAAGACTACGAGTGGCAGAAATAATCTCCCGAAATATTACATCTATCCCATTACTAGGAAAATCACCCTTATTATAAGACTTCAAATTCTCTACTATCGATTTTTCACGCTCGGGATGATAATACGGGAGGCTCTTCTCCTTCTTAATCCTTGCTATCTCTAAACCATAGCCTACACGCTTGTTTAGAAGATCTATTATATTTTTATCGATTTTATCAATCTGTTCTCTGTGAGACTCTAAACTAGACAATTTTTCCTGTACGGCTGTTTAAACACCCATCTCTGCAAAGGCATTACATAAGCTCGCTTTGTATGTAGATAGAAGGAAAGATAGTAAAATTACTTAGCTCTGTCAATACTTTATTATGACGAATCACTTTTAATTGACAGAGATTTATCTTCTTAACCATCTTATTTGTTAGTTTCTATGTAGTTTTATGAACTATCTTCCTTAAATTAAAAGATATTATCTCCCTAGGAACTTAGTTCCCTTCTCACCTAGGAAGAAGGCTCACAAAATCTTAAAAAGGTAAGATTCACCCCAACAAAAATTATAAAAAAAAACAATAATAGCCTCCTCCCCATCCATAGAGAGAAGGCTATTCTCTTATATATGTTTTCCTTCACAGACTTCACATATTAAGAACAAGGAAA
Source organism: Nereis procera (assembly GCA_032360585.1). Classification (NCBI taxonomy): domain Eukaryota; kingdom Metazoa; phylum Annelida; class Polychaeta; order Phyllodocida; family Nereididae; genus Nereis; species Nereis procera. The sequence continues at coordinate 177,159 of JAUOBU010271025.1, read as the reverse complement.
ACTTCAAAAAACTTAGATTTATAATTAACTAACTTGTAAAAAGTAGTTAATAAATTGCTAAATAGACTTATTGGGAAAAAAGAGCTTGGAAAGATCAAAAACAACGAGTACTATATTGATAGAAAACTTCTTGAGCAAAAAGGGAAAAATTAACTATTTGAAAGAAAAAAACATCTTTAATCTAATGAGAGTAAGGTATAAAACCAGAAAGGAACTAGTAACCGGTATGGCTAAAAAGTTAGATATGCTTTTATTGCAAAAAGTGTTTCGTCATACTATTTGAACAACTTCTCCTTCTCAGCCTTCTTGTGAACCTTCACAAACGATGAGGGTATATCAGCTATCAAACCTTGAAACTTCTTCATATCATCTAAATCCATATATATTGAGGTCTTGATAAACATATTATCATAATGTATTATTTCTAATATCAAATTCGTTTGCGTACCACCATTCGACGCAAAAAAAGTTAGCGTAATACGACCCTTCTTAAAACCAAGTGCATCATCCTCGCATTTGCCAAAACAACCAAGCTCCTTACTCACATCTGCCTGATTTGTAATCGCTATGTCCGACCACTCTATAGACTTAGATACCGCCTTCTTAAGCCCTGACAAATTATCATCTGTATTCCTTAAAAAAACTATAGCCTTACCAACACCAGTCTCAGCCGTGAATCCTATCATCTCCACATCCTTTACAACATAAACCCACATACTAAAACCCTGATCAAACCACTGTTGCCAAACTTCATTATAAGTTAAACCAGCAATCTCCCCAACCTTATACTCCGATGAAAAAACCCTAACACTAGTAAACATAAAACCCAAAATCAATAGAAAAAAAACTAGCAAAGAGCCTCTAAGATTCATATCTTTACTACCACCTATTCTAAAATCAATAAGACTTAATTACACAGAAATATATCAATATTAATGATATAAAACAACAAGTTTAAAATGCTAAATACATAGAAAAACTATTTGATAATCCTAAAAAGGAAAACAACTCCACATCAAACCTATACAGACTAAATACACCAGAAAAAGATACTTTCAAGCAAAATAAAATAGAGGAAACACAAAAGCAACAGAAATATAAAAGAAACTGAAGGCAAACTTGACAAAAAATACAACCCAAACATAGACCTACAATGTGGCTTGCCACTCTAATAAAGTATTTATTATACCTAAATAATAATTATACCTTAATCTATCCTATTCAATATATACTCATAAAGCCTCTTATCATCCATATCATTAAAATGCCTGAACATAACAACTATATTATTCGAACTCCTTGAAAAAACTATACCATCTATATCAAAAACATATGTACCAAGCTCTATCTTTAAATTAACTTCCTTGTCCTTGTAAATAATAGAATTTGAAGGGGCGTTTGTAGAAAACTCTAAGAATGTCGCAACCCTACTGACATTCTTTACCATAGCGTGATACACCGTATCAAGACCTCTAACCCTCAAAACACATACATTATGCTCATTCTCATAAGGAAAAACCCTAACGCAAAACCTTTTCTCGCTCTTGAGACCCTTTATAATACCTATTAAATGCCTAACAGTCTCTAATTGAGAATCTAAAACACTAAGCTTAGACACTATACCAAATACCTTATACTCATTTATCTGCTTAACAAAATCAAAATCGTTGCGAGCAGTAACCACTATAATATAAAGAGAAGAAGATAAACCCCTTATACGCTCTAATGTTGCAAGACCATTATATACCTCAAGATCTATATCTATTATAAGACAAACTGCTTCCTTCTTTGTTAACTTGTCTTCTAATTCCATCAAATTATTCACGGAAAACGGATGGATTCCTTCTTCCACCATAGCCTTCCTATAATAATATCTGACACTCTGCGACTCAGTTGCAACTACTGCTTTCATATCTTAATTCTCTCTTCAATGTAATTTACCACCTTTAACATAAGAAAGCTCTTATGAAATCTAAAAACTCTAATGATAGAATACCATTTTCTTATCGCAAAACTAAATAATAATCTAAAAAACTATTTAATATTTGTAGCAAACTACTTTAATACAATATATATTAACTTCCTTGCTTACTATATAATAGTATGCCTTATTCTGCTTAATATAAAGATATTATTTCTTAAAAAGTTTGCTAACACATTTTTATTCAAAAACCTCTATAACAAGAAACTACTTATTTTATATCCATCACCTTCTTATAAATACAAAATGAGGTATGTCAAAAGAGATTGAGCATTCCATAGAGAATGAAGCAGTACAGGCCCATACAAAACTCTAGAACGCAAATAAACGAAACCAAGTAGCATACCTAACACAAACAAAGGTAAAAAAGAATATATATCAAAATGAACCAAGGCAAACATAAAACTAACAAGTAAATTAGACCTTAGAAAACCAAGCTCCTTACTAAGAATTGGAAGAATAGTAGCACGAAAAATAAGCTCCTCACAAAAAGGTGCAAGACAAATAATAATAAACATAAACGATAAAGAACTTAATGTAAAAAGCTCCTCATCAGCAAAAATACGCTCAAGATATGAAAAACTATAACCCTTCTTTCCACTCTCCTCAAATAACTCCAATACACCACTCTCCTCACCATCACTAAACCTAACCTCAAAAGATTCATAATAATATGTATAAACACTGATTATAGAAGTGTTAAGCAAAGAAACAAAAAATAAAAGAAAGCAAGCAAGAAAAAAACCTTGAAAAGCTATATAGAAATGTTTCCTATCAAAATTAAAAAGCCTTCTTATAAAAAAAAAGAAACCTATACCAACAGAATCCAATAACAGAAACTTAATACAAAAAAACTCTAACAATACAGTACATAAATAAACTAAATACCGAATAGAAAAGTCTTTAAAAAAATAAGAACTTATAATGCTAAAAAAGAAAGGTACAACTATTATTAGCAAAAATAAAAATAATACCCTGTAAAAAGGATGGCTAAAAGAATAAGAAGAAAGAAAAAAACCATAAGAACCAATAAAAGACCTATCCCTAAATAATTTATACCAACTCGCAAATACCATTAGACCAAAAAGAAAAAAAAGAAACCTTACATATATAAAAAATGAGATACTGCTATATTCTGCCAAAAAGAAAAACCTCTCAAAATTATGTAAACAAACTATCTGATATTACAGTAAAGCGCTTTAAATAAACTTAGGTGAAAGCTTCTTAATATGTAATGCTTCCTATTTTATAGGAGGTTCTATTCCTTATCTATAAACACACTTCTTAAGGAGAAATAGAATTAGCTTCTTAAAGGGAAAATACCTTCACAGCAAGAAAGAATAAGGCATAAAATGGTTTGGAAATCAGCAATATTATTGCTTAAGCAGTTAAATATCTGTCTATTTAAGTGGCTCTCCACAGCTTTGTCAAGATAAAGTAGATGAGGCATTATCTCCAAATTGAAGCATATAAAGTTTCTTATAATAGCCATCTAAAGCCAATAACTCCGAATGAGTACCACTCTCTCGTATCTTGCCCTTGTGCAAAAATATAATCTTGTCCATCTCTCTTATCGTAGATAAACGATGAGCTATAACTATCGCAGTCCTATCTTTAAGAAGCTTTGATATATCACTTTGTATTATATTCTCCGTCTGTATGTCTATATTACTGGTTGCCTCGTCAAATATAACTATCCTAGAACCTTGTACCAAAGCCCTCGCAAAAGATATAAGCTGCCGTTCTCCAAAAGATACACCAAGTCCACGCTCGCCAAGCTCAGTATCATAACCACTCTTAAGTCTACTTATAAAACTATCAGCTTGAACCTTCCTTGCTATATCGTAAACCTCTTCATCCCCTATTCTCTTATCAAAAAGACGAATGTTCTCCTTAATCGTATCTGAAAATATAAACACATCTTGTAACATATATGAAATGGAACTCCGAAGATCAGACTTCTTATAATCTCTTATCGATACACCATCTATCAATATCTCACCTGTATAATTATCATAAAGACGACTAAGTAAATTAATAATCGTAGTCTTACCGCTACCTGTAAGACCCACTACCGCAAGCTTCTCACCAGAGCTTAGGCTAAATGATACATCATCAAGAACCAATACCCCAGCATTATAAGAAAAAGATACATTGCGAAACTCTATATGACCCTTAATACCGTTAGGTATAGATAATGTATTATCAGAATCCTCGATAAAATCCTCTGTGCTAAGAAGATCATATATCTTCTCTCCCGATGCCATTGCAGATTGCAAAACATTATATTGCTCGCTAAGCTCCCTCAAAGGATGAAAAAACATCGGTGAAAAAAATAAAAACGCTACCAAACTAGAAAGAGAACTCGAACCTGAATATACCCAGTACATTCCAAACAGTATTATAAATACACGAGATAATACGCTAAAGGACTCGACAACCGGAAAATAATATGAATATATTCTAACTGTCCTTAAATATTCCATAAAATAATCCTTCTGAAGACGACTAAACATACGAAATATCTTATTCTGCTTATTAAATGCCTGTACCAAACTAATGCCGCTCAACGCCGATTGCAAAAACGAATTAAGCTTCGATAACCTATTCCTAATCTCCAAAAAAGACTTTCTCGAATACTTCTTGAAAATTAACATACCAATAACTAAAAATGGTAGGGTGAATAGGCTAACTAGAGCTAGCTTAACATCTATAAAAAAAGATAAAACTACTATAGTAACTATAAGAAATAAATCTCCAAATATGGTGGGTATCCCCGTTACAAAAAGCTCGTTGAGAGTTTGAGTATCGTGAACTATCCGAGTAAGAAGCAAACCCATCCTCGTCTTATTGTAAAAAGAAAAAGACTGTTCAACTGTATGTGAAAAAAGCTTCTCCCTAAGAGAACTCATCATCCTAAGACCTATTGCATTCGTTAAGAATATTTGTAAATAATTTGCCCCGTATTGAAGAAACAATATAAAAAATAGAATATAGGCGATATGTTCAAGTGTAATCCCTGAAAGATCCAAAATAGTATAGTCCATAACACTAAGTCTGATAGGCAAACCCTTTAATAAATCTATCCCAAACTTAATTCCTACAGGAACAAATACTATTAAACCCTTGCTAAGCAAAAGTATAAAAACAGACAAAAAAAGCTTAATCTTATATGGCTTGACAATCTCCCAAATAAGAGCTAATATCTTCCTATCTACCTTTCTAACTACCTTATTCTTTTCATCTTCTTCCATAAGCTAACTACAGCTAATCCCTTTAACAATATATATTTAACTTCTCATTTATACATCTTATGAATATTGCAATCTTATTCTTATTAATAGAACAATTATGTAAATAATATTGCTTAAGAAGTTAAACACTAGATGCCTATTTAAAGTGGTTCGCCACACAATTAAAAAAGATATACATTATCAAGTTTAATTATAAACAAAATTAAAAAGTTTATTCTACTTTTTCTTAAGAACTTTTCCAATACTAGAGAAGACAGGCTCTAAAATAATATAAATACCCAAAAAGGTGTGGCTCGCCACTTTAAATAGACAGATATTTAACTTCTTAAGTAATAATATTGCTAAGTTCTGCGAGGTCTGTGTCCTATTCTTCCTAATTTGAGGGTATTTCCTCTTTAGGAAGTTAATTTTCTTTTTACTTAAGAAGTTTGTTTACAGTTTAATAAAGATTGCAAGCCGAATAAAGCTTAAGAGCGTATAAAAATGTTGGCATATATAGTACTATTTATTAAAATGTAGTGTTCTTTTCTAAGATAATGTAAGAAAATCGGAGATAATAATTATGTTCCTACTGATTTCTTTGTTTCTTTTATCGATTTTCCTTTTTCCTACAGAAGGAGCTCCCGTAGAAGCAATATACTTGGAAAGTATGGAAGAAGAGCCCAAAAATCAAGAGGTTGTATTTGAACTTGTAAACAACCTAAGAAAAAGACTAAATATGAAACCTTTTAAATTCTCCGAAAGCTTATATCAGAATGCAGAAAAAGAAAACAAACTAAGAATGCAAAACTACACAAACTATGCGGCTGAGAACCCAAAAGAAAAACATTTCTACAAAAGATACAGAGAAGAAGGCAATATAACAGATACTATATTTAATTCAATAAAAAACTCCTCGTCAAAGTATAGAAGAATAACGGATAAGTTGTATGAGAGCTTTGCCATTTCAATTATAAAAGATTACAATGTATACCATACCTATCTCATCTTTCAAATGCAAGAAGATAAAAACGCCTATATGAAAGAAAAGCTAGACTTTAAAAGAGTACTAAAAATCCTTGATAAAAATAGCATAAGAGCCAACCAATCAAAACAACAAATTAGATCTAAAGTAAATAAGATACTAAATACTACCAAAAGAAAATATAGAATACTTTCGTCTCCTGGGGAACTAACAATCTTCCAAAGCGAAGTAAACACTCCAGAAAACTATATCCGCATAGGCTTCTCTTCATCTCCTGGAAGCTTTATAGGATTAAACAATATTTCCGTCTTCTTCAAAGAAGCAAATTACAAAGAAATGATAAAATGGACCGAGCAAACCTATAATGTAAGCGTCTCAAGGAGCAACAACGATAACGATATAGAAAACCCATTTAGCTTCTACCGTCTTGATGAAAAAGAGAGACTATACTTTGTAATAGATAAAGAAAAACTCATTAGGTTTAGATGGAGCAACGAAGGAATATATCTATCCATAGATTACCTTGACTATAGTTTGAAATACATCAACAACCACAAAGGATACTACTCATTATCAAAACAGATATCAAAATGGCTTTATTATAGACTACTTACTGAGTTCCTAAAACACGGGGAAATGAGCCTTAGCACCGTAGACTATATGAATGAAACCAGAGTGTTTTTCTTCAACGATAAAAAAGAGATGGAAGCGTATATAGACAAGTATCATATAAGAATTATATATATGTACGATAAGGAAACTGGAAGACGGAAAAGAGAAGAAATATATAAGAATGGAATAAAAGTTGCCCGTATATACAACTGAAATCTACAAAAAAGAATATGTTTCATGTGAAACATATAGTAAACCACTTTCCAAACAAACTTCTTAAGGAGAAAGCAAATTAGCTTCTTAAAGGGGAAATACCCTCAAACCAAGAAGAATAGGACACGAAACCTCACAGAAATTAGCAATAACATTACTTAATACATTACACTTGAGTCTATTTAAAGTAGCTCACCACACCACTTTAATAAAGTATATATTCACTTCTTTAGAATACGGTTTGTTATTTTCTATAAGGTTTTACCCCTTACTCTCCTTGATACGAAGGTGTTTTGCCTCTAAGAAGTCCTTTTAGAAAGTTTACTTACAACTAAATGAGAAATGATAATGTTTCATGTGAAACATTATGCGAGCGATAACTCTTAACAAGATAAATAGTGCTATTATCTTTAATAAATCTTTCAATAAACTATTTGTAAAGAAACTTCTTAAGGAGAAAGCAAATTAACCTCCTAAAGAATAAATACCCTTAAACTAAGAAAGATAAGGTCTATAACCTTATAGAAAACAATAAATATTGTCCTTAAAAAGTAAATGTATATTTTATTAAGGTGGCGAGCCACAACTATTGAATAGTTCAGCTATAACACTTTAATGAAAAAAGAATATGTCCTTGGCATCCTATTGGCAAATGACTCACCCTCTCTTAGTGCGATATCTTTGAACTTAAGTAAATCCTCCATCCTGTCTATATCCATAAGGCTATCCAAAACAGAATAACTAAGCCCAAAGCTGTCCCCACGACCGCAGAGTATAGAAAAATCATCCCCCCTGCTCCACTCTATATCCGAAAATATAGAATAATTGCCAGACGAACCAATCAAATATGTACCCCCATCATAACTCGGACCAAATACCAAATCATAACTACGCAATAAAAAAAACGCTCTCATAAGCAAATCAATTGTGAAAAAAGGTATATCCGAACCAACTATACACACAGAAGAATATCCAGAAGATATAAGTCCATCTATCGAATAATACATAGACGCACCCAAATCACCACCACCTCTATCATCCAAAACAGATATAGAAGACGATATACCTAAATCATCTGAAAAAGACTTATCCTTTGGACAAAGAAAAAAATCATACTTATGTGTGGAAGAAAAAGAAGAAAATAATGACAGAATGTCTAACAGTAAAGACTCGTAAAATAACGCAGCCTCACTCACAGTTAATGAACCCTCTCCAAAAGTAAGCCTCGTCTTAACACTACCCACCCTCGGACTCTTAACATATAATACTAACGCCCTCTTCATCTTGCGGCTCACTAATCTAAAAAGCTGAAATATGAAATACTATTTGAAAGGAAAATAAGAAAGGAAAATAAGAAAAAAACTAATAATGATACATACCCCTTATATACCAATTAGACCCCTCACGAAGAAATACCAAATATACACCAGAAAACACAATAGCATCACCCACACGCATATCCGGAACAAAAGTTACATACTCACCACTCGAAAAATGACCCCGTAAAACAGAGTATCTATCATCCTTATCTAAAGAAGCCTTCAGATAATCAGCATAACTTAAAATAACTATACTACTAAGCTCAAGCGAAGAAAAACGATTCTTGTACATACTCTCCAAAAAAGATACCGCCTTATTCCTATCATAAAAAGATATTACATTATCTACAACAAACTCATTATGAAGAATAGGGACTATAACAGAAAAATCACCTTCCGACAAAGAACTATAATAACGATAAGTAATATCCGCAAGCTCAACTAATGAAGATTCTTCATTGCTCAGCACAGGAAAAGACTTAGAGGAAAAAGCTCCTTGCAACAAAGAAAAACTAAGCAAACAACTTAATAAAAGAGTAAAAGATAATAATTTATAAGCTCTCATTATAACTCCACAAAAAAAAACACTCTATACAAACAGTATTGATAGAGAGTAAAAGCCTTATATTGAAGGAGAAAATACTTATTTTATTAAAGTGGCAAGCTATAGAATAGGGCGTAAAACCGCAAAGCAACAAGAAAAGGACACATCTTAATGTAAACAAACTGCTTAAGGGGAAAGACAATTAACTTCTTAAAGAGGAAATACCCTCAAACTAAGAAAAATAAGGTATAAAACCTTATAGAAAACAATAAATGGCGTCCTTGAGAAAAGAAATCTAGTACCTTAAAGCTGCTAAGCCACAATATAAAAAGGAGTCGTAAATATAATACAGAGATATACAAAATACAATGAAAAAGTTTTTATTTTTAACCGCCAAGCTTATTAAGTGCCTTATCTATAAAGGCTAAAACCCTAGTAGCAAGTCTTTTCTTCCGTAACTCTTCTAGAGCATAACATACAAAACTATCCCCAAGCTCGAGTGATGCCATCGTTATACCCCAGACAAGATAATCGTCTTCCGCAGAATAGCTCGCTTCCTTTATACCAAGAAGCCTATCTGAAAACAAATATGCTATCGTCCGCCTCTTGAAAAGACGATGAGACGAAGAAGCTTCCGATAAATCTAATGCCGATAACCTCACCAGTGCAAAAGCACTCGATACAACTACCCTACTACTTTTATCTTTTCTAAAAAAAGCCTTTGCCTGTTTCAGAACCATTAGCTTTTGATCATTATCCAACTTCTCCTTATTCTCGGCAAGTAAACGAAAAAGACTGGCTCTAAGCTTCCAAAATAAATTAACATTAACAGAAAGAAACAACTCAGAAGAAAGTTCAGATATGATAAAATCAAATACCTTAGCATCATCAAGAAAAAAACAAAGCCTTTCAACCAGAAACATCTTGTCGTATACATCCTCCGCATTGCCGTAAGCCTCTATGAGACCTTCTATTGAATTCCACTGCTTTATATACTTTCTCTTAAATGCAAGATCACTTAAATGGCTATCATCATTCAAAAGAGGATGTACACCGGAAGAAAAAAGAAAAGAACTAAATATAAATATTAAACAAAAGATTCTTAACACTCTATTTCTATACATTTAATCTGACTCACCACTCAATAAACTCAAAACTAACTTCTTCTTCATATTTATCGCTAATTTCTGTGAGATTTTATAGTTTCTCTATCTTTATTTGAAAGCACTATTACTCTTTAGAGGTTTATCTTGATTTTTATTAGGAAGTTTTCTAACAGGAAAATAAACTTGATGTATTATTAATTAAAATCATAATATAATTGATACGCCAAATCCTTAATTCCCTCATAACTTACTTCCATACAAGAATCCTCCAAAAATATTATATCCTTGATACAATTTAACCTTATATCTATCTCTTGCCTCGATACAACCGGGAAAGAATATAACTTATTTCTATACTTCATCTTGCGAGAGCTTATTTCATACTGCTTAACAAAATCTATATGATGCACAAGTCTCTCCATAATATAAGAATTAGAATAACTGCGAAGACCTTCTATATTTTCCATTATATTGTCCCTAAGAGAATTATCTATATCTATACCTATAGAACTCCTCTCAGAAAGCATTGATGCTATAAGCGTTGTACCCAAACCAAGAAAAGGATCTAAAACTAAATCACCCTTTATCGAATACATATTAATCAAACGATAAGCAAGCTCAAAAGGATATGATGCACTCCTTTGCCTTAAACCACTATTAACTAAACTCTGCTTGATTCCTTTCAAAGACCATAAATCTGAAAACCAAATATTACGCTCCTCCCAAAAAATAGCACTCTCACAACGCCTCAATTTGTCATAAGAAGTCCTAAAATCCCTAACTGGACCTTTCCGGAAAATCAAAATATACTCGTGTTCGTGAGTTACATAAGCCGAAACAGGTAACATACCCGAACCCATAAACTTATTAGGCGAATTACTATGCTTCCTCCAAACAATAAAAGGTAAACTATCAAAGCCAAGCCTATGAAAGCTTTCTATTACTCTAGAATGATTTACATATAACTTAAACTTATTAGAAAGCTTACGGGTTGCATCACCAATATTTATACAGGCAATACCACCAAACTTTAAAACTCTATAACATTCAGACCAAACCTTGTCAAGCTCCCTGTGCATAAGCTCAAACGCTAAATCACCCGAATATGACGAAAGTGCCTCCCCTATATCAACATTAAAAGAAGTAAAAAGATTATCCCACATCGATATCATAGGATAAGGCGGAGAGCTAAGAACTAAATCTACCTCTTCATCCCCTAGAAACGCCATCTCCTGGGCATTCAAAAACTTTAAGCTATGTATAGTGTCTCCTATCACAAAAATAATGCTCCCATCAAAAAGAAACTTGATAAAGAACTTCTTTAAAAAAAGCAAATTAACTTCTTAAAAAGAAAAAACCTAATTCAAAAAGAATAATACGAGGAATTTCACAGAATACAGTAAATAGCAGAATTGTAAAAAAGGTTAAATCTATGTAAACCAAAAGTTACTCGCTACAAAAACCATAGCCTTTTTATCGATATAAAAAAGATAAATAAAAGAAGTTTAGATATCTATGAACTCTTTTAATTAATGTAAAATAAACTTTTTAACTTCAGATTAACTATTAACTACTGTGTTTTTAATAGATTATCCTCTATAGAAAATCCCCTCTTCTTTTTCTTCAATGAAGTTCATTATTTTAAAAAAAAATTGTAAACATTATTATATTTTGTCTCATAAACAGAAACTCAAATGGTATATAACAAAAAGATAGGGAAAAGTTCTTTACTTTTTGAAAGTCATAACACGGAAAGGAAATATACGAAGATGAATATAAAGATTGTCCTTATAATAATACTAAACTGCTTCTTGATAATAAATTGTCAAAAGAAAGTTGTAGACTTCTCAAAATCTAAACTATGGGTAGAGATAAAAAAAGAAACGAATGATACCTCAGAAGTTGACACCACGAATATCAAATATAACAACAACTCCATAATGATACTAGGCAAAAATGCACAGACCATAAGCATCTTTAACACGAGTAGCAAAGAAACTTTACTACTCGGTACCAAAAAAAGCGAGCAACACATCATACAATATAAAGACCCTTCCCAAAATAACACAGACGATCAGAAACCACAAACCTCGCCATACCAAATAAAAGAATACCCATTTAAACTAATAAGAGACTTTAGTGCAGATAACAAAAACGGTATCTATGTAATAGAACTAACAAAAGAAAATAAAAAGCTTTATCTACATATACTAAGATTTTCCAAAAATGGAGAACTACTATACAAAATAGGAAAAAACGGAAGAATAAAAGACAAACAAAGTAAAGATGAAAACAATAAAAATAGAACAATTCAAGGATTTAGGGCAAATAAAGCCATACAACACTTCTACTGCGATACAAACGGATACCTGTATCTAATAATGAAAAATCATACAAATACAAAATACCCAAGCACAGAAATTGACCTCTATGTCTTCGATGCTGAAGGTAATCTTTTTACAAAAAAAGAGTACATAGAAAAACTGCTACCCGAGATAAAAGGACATTCTATCTTTATAGAAGATATAAAAGTAAGCCCCAAATCAAAAGAAATAATCACCCTCTCTGCATACTACAACAAAAAGAATACAGCAAATAAAATTGCACCCATATCTAAAGTTATTTATAACATCCCTTTAAACAATAACAATCCGACACCTATATATACACTGAAAGAAGAAAACAAACTAAATCAATCCATATTTGGCATAACAAATCTAAACAATATATTTCTATTTGCAAACACACCCTACTACGACTCTAACTCATTCACATATACATATTTGTTTGAAATACTCTCGATGAAAGGAAAAGAAAAAAAACTAAAAACTCTTAGAATATCCAAAGAATCTAATGAAAAAACAAAATACATAGTACTCGGAGACAAAGAAGAAATTGTATACTTTGTCGTATACACAAATAGAATTGTATGCTATTTTTACACATAATGTAAACAAACTTCTTAGGGAAAAGGTAAATTACTTTTTAAGGGAAAAATACCTTCTCATCAAGAAGAATAAGGCATAAAACGGTGTGGAAATTAGGAATAATATTACTTAAGAAGTTAAATATATGTCTATTTAAAGTGTTGTGCCACAACATAATGTGGTGCGCCACAAGGCATAGACTAATATGAAAATAGTAAGCAAAGAAGAAATGGAGCTAATAGATAAAGAAAGTTCTACCATCTTTGGAATACCTTCATCCATATTAATGGAAAACGCAGGAATTGCTATCTCCACACAGATACTAAAAATATTTCCAGATATAAAACCAATCGTCATACTAGTTGGTCCAGGTAATAACGGAGGGGATGGCTTTGTTATTGGAAGATGGTTCTTTACAAGAGGCTTTGAAGTATGCTTCTACTCCCTCGCTCCAAAAGAAAAGTTTAAAAAGGACGCACTCCTAAACTTCTCTATCGCTGAAAAATTATCAATACCAATACGCTTTATCACAAATACACAAGAATGGAACAAATATAATATCCTATCATATCCATTCCTAATAGATGCAATATTTGGTACAGGACTAGAAAATGATCCCAGACCCTTCTATAAAGGGTTCATTGAACAAATAAATAGACATTACAAAGGTAAAATAATCGCTATAGACAACCCATCAGGGTTAATTAATGTAAAAGATAAACAATCTAACTGCATATTAAAAGCATCCCATACCATAACCGTAGGACTACCCAAAATATCTATGCTAGACTACCCAGCAAAAAAATATATTGGTAAACTACATATAGTAGACATCGGTTTCCCCAAAAAACTACTAAATCACAAACGAATTAAAACTAACCTCATAACTAAAGAACTTGCGAAAGAACTAATACCAAAAAGACCTCCTAACTCACATAAAGGTAACTTTGGACACCTGCTCGTTATAGGTGGCTCAAAAGCATATAAAGGTGCCCCTATCCTAAGTGCCATAGCAGGTCTAAAAAGTGGATGTGGGCTAGTAAGCCTAGCTTCTATACCATCTGTATCTAGGACTTTTATACAGCAATTCCCCGAAGGAATAAGCATAGAACTAAAAGAAAATAGCAGAGGATACATAGATCAAAGCAATAAAAATCTATTAATAAAACAATTAGATAACTATAACTCGGTTGTACTTGGACCCGGTATTGGCACAGACAAAGACTGTAAAGCTATAATATTACATATACTAGAAAACTATAATGGCAAAATATTAATAGATGCCGACGGAATAAATATCCTTGCGGAAAATATATCTTTATTGAATAAAACCAAAGCTCAAATCGTACTTACACCTCATATTAAAGAAATGTCCAGACTGCTTGGACAAAATAACTCCTATATAGAAAATAAACTTCATACCCTTGAAAACTTCTCTGCAAAATATAAGTCCACTGTATTACTGAAAAGCGATGTGAGCATCGTCTTTGAACCAAATGGCTCCTCGTTCTTTAACACAACAGGAAATGAAGGTATGGCAAGCGCTGGCTCTGGAGATGTCCTATCAGGAATTATTGGCTCATTTATAGCACAAGGACTAAATATACTAAATAGCTCCATACTCGCTACATATATACACGGACTAGCAGGAGATATTGCAAAAGATTGCGAAAACTCCTTTTCTATAACAGCCTCAAGTATAATAAAATATCTGCATAAAGCCTTCTCAAGACTTCAGGAAAATTGACGATGCCTATATCAAAAACAAGGACAAATAAATGAGAATACACATTCAAGCACAAAGAGACATTGCCTAATATTGTGGTATAAATGAATGAAACATTACTACTTTATGAATAAACCTGAAGTCGTAGAAGAAAAAGAATATGAACAAGAAGGCGGCTATGTAAAATACTATTACAAGAAAGGTGAATGGGAACTATATAAACGACCAAGAAAAAACACAGTTTCAACAAACCTAAAAAAACAAAGAAATATCTTCTATATTTTTAGTGTGCTCTTTATAATTGCCCTCGCAATCGTATGGAAAACCACAGATGAAAATAACCCTTCAACATACTACAACAAAGAAGATAAACTGCTATTTTTCTTCAAAACTGGTGAGATAGATACGGATAATAAACAAATAATAATCTATATACAAAACACACTGGATAAACAAATACAAATTAACAAAAACTTTGTATCCGAGTTCTTCTACACAAAAGAGAATAAGAAAATACTTATTAAAAAAATAAGTCGCAATATAAACAAAGATATAAAACCAAAAGAAAACATTAGTATCGGAGAAGCAAAAATAGCGAAGCAATTTAACAATATAGGGATAATTATAAATAAGAAGATTATATTACAAGAAGCTAAAAAAATACAATGATATCAACAATATAATAAAAGCCACCCTCCAAACTATTTAGTAGCCCACTAGTTAACCCCCTTTAGAATCCAATAATATATCTTGTTTTCTGTCTCCTCGAAGAAGTTCAACATACTCCTTCATATAGCTCTTGTTGTTTGCTACGCTATACGAAAACCAATCATCCAAAACTATAACTAAACTAAGAAATGACAAAAACACAATCACCATTATAATAAAAGCCAAAGGCCATTCTATCTTCTCCTTAAAAAAACGCCTTACTGCTTTTATATACACAATATGTAAATTACTATCCCCTTGGCCTAGCCTCATACCCACACGATAAAACTTATTTCTCTTCTGCATAAAAACAAAGCTCCTTTTACAGGCTTACATCATAATAAACCTATAATAGGCGAAGCTTATTCCATTTATAAAAAAAAAGCAAATTATACAGCTACTTTTGGTTCTGTCTCTTAAACATTCTATATAGAGCAAACATAAATAAATATACTTTATTTCCAAAATCAAATAATAACGGAAAGTTTTTTAACTTATCTGCTATATAACCTCTGATAGTGGGTATAAAGTCCGCATCTAACTCTCTATCAGACAAATAGCTGGAAAGAATATAGCTATTAAGATATTTTGCAAAGGGGGGAAGCACCGCATTATATTCCTCTAATATCATAGTACGCATATCGTATAGAGATGATTCAGTAGATAGAGAAGCTTCTCTAACTCTATACCCCATTATAGTTTTAGGTAAAACATCCTTCTTATAACCCCTTAGACTAAGACGAATCAAAAATTGCCAATCTTCTGCTAGTCGTACAGCAGGATCGAAACCTCCAAGCTCATTAAAAACACTCCTCTTAACGAAAAAATAACTAAACCCAAAAACATTTTCAAGCATACCTAATTCTAAACAAGGACCAATATATTTACGAATACCCATCTTCTCAGAATAATTAGAAGGCTTTCCTTTTATATCCTTAAAAACAATACAGTAAGCAGATAAACAATCCACACCCGAAACCATCATACCTCTAACATAATCCTTAAGAAAATCCTTTTCATAAATATCATCTGAATCTACAAATGTCAAATATTCGCTAGATGAATTACTTACAGCAAAATTACGAGCCGTTGAAGGACCGCTGTTCTCTTCCAAGGTCAAAAACTTCCACTCCTTATATTTCACCTTCATTTCTGCAAATACTTTTTTAGAATATTCTTCTTCACTACCATCATCCACAACTACAACATCATAATTATCGTAATCTAATTCCTCAAGAGATTTAAGAGTAGTTGGTAAGTAATTACCTGTATTATAGTACGGTATGCAAATTGTAACCTTTGGACTCTCTTTAAACTCTAATTCCCTCTCTTTCGGCAAATGCTCCAAAAGGTCTTTCCACTGCCCCTTAATCTTCTCACGAGAATAATTACTCTTATATTCCCTTGGAAAAAGGCTCTTCACAGAAAGTATCTTGTCTACTAAAGCATCAACATTTAGTTCAAATAAAAGCTCATTAGGGGCAAATTCTGGAATACCCCCAACACTGGAAGCTATAAAAGGAACTTTGCATTCTATACACTCTAATACAGTATAACCAAAAGTCTCAATTCTGCTTGGTATAACAACTATTCCTCGACTTGATCTTATATAATCCATAGCCTCGAGGGTATCTAGTTTATTCTTCACTACTATATTTAATCCAGGATTCCTTCTGGCAAAACGCTTTATATAAGACCCTGATAACTCTTTTACCGTAACATCTATAATTAACCCTTCTTTCCCTAAAAAAGATAATTTCTTGATAGACCCCGGATTAGTCTTTAAAAGCTTTTCAACTGCTAAACAAAAAATATCGACTCCTTTTCTTGTCGAAACAGCTCCGCCAAAGAAAATAAGATGTGTAAAATCTATATCTTTTGATAAGGAAATATCAGGAGAAACTTCTGACTGTGCAATATAGTTGGGAATTACCCTTCTATTATGTGCTAAAGTCCAATTGTTAGATAAAGCCCAATCAAACATATATTGACTCGGAGATATTAAAATATCAGTATGTTCACAACAATATCTCTCACACCAACCTAACTTTATTTTATAAGGATAGTTATCAACTAATAGACTTCTAGAACCTACTAAGGCCCATTCAGACGGACCATGAGTCGTCAGCGTAATTGTTATATTAGAAAATGATAGCCCTGTCCTTTTTGCCTGTATAGAAATAAAGCCTAGAGCGAGATAATCATCAAAAGCAATTAAATCAAAATCTTTATCTTTTAAGTAAAAATAGACCCACATTGAATTATTTAGAAAATCTACTTCCGTAGAGTAATTTAAGCATTTCTTTGTCTCTTCAATGGATATTAATTCTATACCTAAATCTGAATAAAAACCCTTCCAATAACCTAAGTTTTTATTACTAAAAAGGCCTGTAAATAAAATTGTTACCTCATGACCCTGAGACACAAGAAGCTTACTTAAGTAATAATTCGCTGTTCCTATACCGCCTGTCAGAAAAGGACCGTATATCTCAGTCGTTGCAATACAAATCTTCATAACAACATACTCTCTCTAAATTAAAAATCTATCTGTGTAAAAATAATCGGCTAAGCTAAAACATAACGACTACATGAATGAAATCAATAAAAAAAACATTTAATACGATCTGTAACGAACTACTTTTAATAAATCCAGATTTAGCCATATCTATAGCCAATTTCTACGGGGTTTTATGCATTGCCTGCCCTGATTTCAAGATATTCTTCCCCTAAAAGGCTTACTTTTCTTTTTCTTAAGAAGTTTGCTTCACGCTATTCAAGAAAAGCCTTGGGAGGACAAGCAAAATTATACAAATATCTTTTGATTATTTTACTAAGAATTTATCATATATTTACGCAAGGTAAAATATACCTTCTTTCCAAGATCAAATAATAAAGGAGAATCTCTCAGCTTATCCGCTATATAATCCCTAAATCTTACAAAAAAGCTGCGGGTTTTCTCTTTTTCAGACAAATAACTCGAAAGAGTATAGTTATTAAGATATTTTGCAAAGGAGGGAAGCACGGCATTGTATTCCTCCATCGCCATAGTATACTTATCATATATGGATGATGTACGCAATAGAGAACTTTGTCTAATTCTATACCACATTATCGATTTAGGTAAAATATCTTGTTTATAGCCCCTTAGACTAAGACGAATCAAAAATTGCCAATCTTCAACAAATCGTCTATCAGGATCAAAACCTCCAATCTTATTAAAAACACTACGCTTAATAAAAAAATAAGAACCTCCAAAAACATTTTCAAGCATCCCTAACTCTAAACAAGGGCCAATAGGTGTATAACTATGTGTCCTTTTAGAATAATCATTAGGTTTTCCTTCCACATCACTAAAAGCAATATGATAAGAACATAAACAATCCACACCTGAAACCATCATACCTCTAACATAATCCTTAAGAAAATCCTTCTTATAAATGTCATCTGAATCTACAAACATCAAATATTCACTAGAGGAATTATTCACAGCAAAATTACGAGTCGCCGAAAGACCACTATTATCCTCCAAGGCCAAAAACTTCCATTCCTTATATTTCACCTTCATTTCTGCAAATACTTCTTTAGAATATTCTTCTTTACTAGCATCATTTACAACTACAACATCATAATTATCATAATCCAATTCCTCAAGAGATTTAAGAGTAGTTGGCAAGTACTCACCAGCATCATAATACGGCACGCAAATTGTAACCTTTGGACTCTCTTTAAACTCTAATTCCCTCTCTTTTGGCAAATGCTCCAAAAGATCTTTCCACTGCTCCTTAATCTTCTCACGAGAATAATTACTCTTATATTCCCTTGGAAAAAGGCTCTTCAAAGAAAGTATCTTCTCTACTAAAGCATCAACATTTGCTTCAAATAAAAGCTCATTAGGGGCAAACTCTGGAATACCTCCCACACTGGAAGCTATAAAAGGAACTTTGTGCTCTATACACTCTAAAACGGCAAGAGGATAGTTCTCAAATAAAGGAGGAATAACAACTACTCCTCGACTTGATCTTATGTACTCCATAGCCTCAAAAGTATCTAGTTTATTCTTCACTACTATATTTAATCCAGGATGCCTTCTAGCAAAACGCTTTATATAAGGCCCTGATAACTCTTTTACCGTAACATCTATAATTAACCCTTCTTTCCCTAAAAAAGATAATTTCTTGACAAACCCTGGATTAGACTTTAAAAGCTTTTCAACTGCTAAACAAAAAATCTCTACTCCCTTTGCTGTCGAAATAGCTCCGCCAAAGAAGACAAGATGGGTAAAATCTATATCTTTTGTCAAAGAAACATCAGGAGAAACTTCCGACTGCTCAATATAATTGGGAATTACCCTCCTGTCAGTTGCCAAAAGCAAATTCTGAGATAAAGCTCTATCAAACATATGCTGACTCGGAGATATTAAAATATCCGCATGCTCATTGCAATATCGCTCACACCAAAACAGCTTAGTATTTAGAGTATTATTCTCCGTTAACCACTTATTACGTTCATAATAGCTATCTACCGAACCATGTATTACCACAGCAATAGTACTTTTAGAAAATGACAAACCTGTCCTTTTTGCCTGTATGGAAATAAAACCTATCGAAAGATGATTCGGAAATATAATAACAGTGAAATCTTTATCTTTTAAGTAAGTATAAATCTGCATTGACTTATTTAGAAAACTATCCCCAAGAAAATCTAGAGTTTCCTTTCTACCTTCAATATGTACCAATTCTATACCTAAATCTGAATAAAAATCCTTCCAATAACCTAAGTTTTTATTACTAAAAGAGCCTGTAAATAAAAGAGTTACTTCATGACCCTGTGAAACCAGAAGCTTACTTAAGTAATAATTCGCTGTTCCTATACCACCTGTTAGAAAGGGACCATATATTTCAGTCGTTGGAATACAAATCTTCATAAAAACATACTCCTCAAATTACAAATCTATGTGTATGTAAACAATCCACCAAGCTAAAACTCAATGAGACAATATAAATAAATTAATATCTAACCGTAAGAAAACCTAAACTAATTTATTTCAGAAAATAAAGACACAATGAGTATAAAGAATAACTATATTAGCAAATACCACACAAAAAAACTAAAAAAGATACCACTTTTATATAAGTAAAAAAATAACTAATGACAAAAATGAAACACAAATAAACAAAAAAATAACTTTTATTAAAAAAAGAAGACTCTTACATCATCTTTTTTTATTTTCTTTAAGCTCCTAGTAGCAACAACAGGTGCTATCAACGAAAAACATTATCATATTTGTTTTAGGCGGTATTTATGAAAACTACTAAAATTGTTTTGAAAGATAACGAAATCCCAAAAGAATGGTACAATATATGCGCTGATATGCCAACATTACCACCTCCACCATTAAACCCACAAACAAAAAAACCAATAGGACCAGAAGCACTAACTGCTATCTTCCCAATGGCTCTTATAGAACAAGAAGTAAGCCCAAATAGATGGATAAAGATACCCGAAGAAATACTAAATGTATATTCACTATGGAGACCATCACCCCTATATAGAGCACACAGACTAGAAAAATTATTAAATACTCCCGCAAAAATATATTACAAAAATGAAGGTGTCAGCCCCGCAGGAAGCCATAAACCAAATACCGCTATACCGCAAGCATGGTACAATAAACAAGCCGGTATCAACAAAATAGCAACCGAAACTGGAGCAGGACAATGGGGATCCGCTCTCGCATTCGCAGGCTCATTCTTCGACATAGAAATACTCGTATATATGGTAAAAGTTAGTTATGAACAAAAACCATACAGAAGAATAGCTATGGAAACATGGGGCTCCAAAGTCATTCCAAGCCCAAGCAATACCACAAACACCGGAAGAAATATTCTAAAAGAAAACCCAAACAACCTTGGAAGCCTTGGAATTGCCATATCTGAAGCAGTCGAAATCGCTGCCACCAACAAAGATACTAATTACTCACTCGGCTCAGTACTAAACCATGTATGCCTACACCAAACTATTATCGGACTCGAAGCAAAAAAACAAATGGAAATCGCCGGGGACTATCCCGACATCGTCATCGGATGTTGTGGGGGTGGAAGTAACTTTGCAGGCATTAGCTTCCCATTCATACAAGATAAAATAAATGGAAAAGAACTGCGAGCTATCGCCGTAGAACCAACTTCATGCCCAACTCTCACAAAAGGACACTTCAGATACGACTTCGGAGACTGCGCAGGACTAACCCCCCTAATCAATATGTACACACTCGGACACGACTTCGTACCACCGGGAATACATGCAGGAGGGCTCAGATACCACGGAGACTCCACACTTGTAAGCCAACTAGTACACGATAAAATAGCAGAAGCCATCGCTGTACCACAAACACAAGTCTTTGAAGCCGCTATCAAATTCGCAAAAACTGAAGGTATAATACCAGCTCCAGAAACAGCTCATGCCATAAGTGTAGCTATTGAAGAAGCCATAAAAGCTAAAGAAGAAGGAAAAGAAAAAGTAATACTCTTTAATCTAAGTGGTCATGGAAACTTTGATATGCAGGCATACAGCGACTTTATCTCTGGAAAACTTAAAGACTTTGAATACCCCGAAGAACAAATTAAAGAAGCTATCGCAAAACTTGATAAGATGTAAAACAATTTAACTTCTTAACTAGAAAACTTTATATTGCTCTATAAAGGTTTTAAGCGTTATTCTTCTTAATATGAAGGTACTGCTACCTTAAGAAGTTAATTTCTCTTTCTTCTTAAGGAGCTTTTCTACAACACATAAAAAAGTCTCTTGCAGTAAATACATCATTATATTTTGTGAAATAGCAATTAAAAACTCTTTAAAAATAAATTACTCAAACTCGAAACTTTATTATATCTTTTACAAATCTAAATATAAACACTATATAGGAAATTAGTATGGCAGATGAACAAAAACCTAAAGAAGATGAAAAAAAACCTGATAGTATTGTAAAAACTGGTTCACTACTTGGTATTTTTGGTACTATACTTGTTAGCATTCTTGCAATTATAAATATACTAACATACGACCAAATCATATTTGCAACAAATGACCTTGAAGACAGAGCCAGAAAAGAAGTATTCCCTGACACCGCTTTCACAGAAAAACCCATCTATGTAATAAAACAAAATCAAGACGCATACAACGCATTCAATGAAATAGTAAAACCTCCAAACTTTGACAAACTACAAAAACAACAATATATAGAATATACATACCAAAACCCAGATAACCCCACAATAAACGATAGGCTAAACCTAAAACAAGACCCCATTATCCTTTCTGAAGAACAAATAATAGCAGTAAAGCAAAAACTAAAAGACCTTAAAATCAAGCCCATTACATATTATGAGGCATACAAAAAAGAAGAAGACAACAATATAATAAAAGGATGGGTAATTAAACACTCGGCTACCGGTGGTTATGGTGGCAATATTAATATGCTAATCGGATTTGACAGCAAAAGTAAAATAACTGGATACCTAATGGTACAGCACAATGAAACACCTGGACTTGGTGTAAAAGCTAATTACAAAGAGTTTATAAAGCCATTTATCGGAAAAGAAGCAAAAGATATGCCCATAACAAAAAAAGAGTTCCCTTCTAAACTAGGTATTAATTCTATTTCAGGAGCAACTATTACATCAGTTGCTGTAACAAAAGGCATTAAAAAAGCATACGAAATACTTGATGTAAACAAAATAACTATAACAAAAGAAAAAGAAAAGAAAAGTACTACTCAAAAAACTAAAGCTGAAGACAAACAGAAAAAAGAACAATTAAAAATAACACCGGTAAAAACAGACAACAAACAAACAAACAAACAAACAACAACTAAAAAGAAAAGTGCAAAACATAGTAAACAAAGTATACTACAGCAAATAGAAGAAACAGAAAGAACTAGCGAAAAAGATAAAAAAGCTATCCGCTCTCTATTTAAAACAGAATAATAGTGTGGCTACAACCACAGGATACTGTTTGTTACTTCCTATGAGGTTTTACGCCTTATTCTGATTGTTTCAAAGGTGTTTTTTCTTTAAGAAGTTAATTTGTGGTTTTTCCTTAAGAGGTTTGTTTACGGGAGAACTTCTTGAACAAAATAACTCTAAAAGTGATAAGACACTGTCAATTCAAGAAAGAAGCCCTATAAATACATACTACCAAAACAGATAGCTATGTCTTATACAATGAGAAGCCATAAATACTTGTAGTGGGACACTTACAAAACTATTTATTCGGTAGAGCTATGAACTCTATATAATAAATATCGCTTACAGGACGCTTCATCATCTTATTGATCCCGTACAAGAGTTCTGTTTTTAGGTTCTCTTTCTTCTCCGCCGTATCAAGCTCTCTATAAGTCTTACCTGATATATACCTTTGTACAAAAGCCCTTATCTGACCCTTCCTGTCTATAATCTCCTTCTCGGTATTATAGCTGTTATACGGATAACCAAGAGACAACCTCACGCTAATATATACAGAACTATATTCGGAAGAGGATTGAGCGAAAATCTTAAACCTATCCAGGTTATAATAAGATTGTACCTCTTTTACCTTCTTTTCACCTTTATCAAGACCTATATTAGAATCCCCCACTTTGTGGAGGTTAACAAGCCTATTCGCTATAGATTTATCATCCAATTTATAAGCAAAATCTAAAAAAATATATAAAACCACCACCCCAAGACCTATAAAAAAAAATAAGTAAAACTTTTTCATAATATAACCCTGTACATCTGTAATAGATGTGGCAAACCACTTTAAATAGGCATCTAGCGTTTAACTTCTTAAGCAATATTATTGCTAATTCCTGCGAAGTTTTGTGTCACATTCTTCCTAATTTAAAGGTATCTTTCCTTTAAAAAGTTAATTTTCTTTTTACTCAAGAAGTTTGTTTACAAATAGATAACCTATATCTATTCTCGAACCTATTAAAGAATAATGTAAACAAACTATTTAATACCTGTCATTATCCACCTTGTTACGAACCGCTTAAATAGGCATATATTTGCAATACTCTTCCTGTTTGCCACTCTGTTTTATTCCTTACCATTCTTAATATGAAAGGTGTTGACCTCTTGAGAAGTTTGTTTACACCTCGTTGAAGTAAAACAAAAGCAGGAATTAAACCGTTAAAACAAACATATATATATCTATTTATGTTAACTTTGTATGTAATAATATTTATAGAGAAAAAAATATGAAAACTACAGCTCTCATAACAGGAGGAGCAAAAAGAATAGGAAAAGAAATAGCTCTATTCTTATCCTCTATGGGATTTGATATAGCCATACATTATAACTCGTCACATAAAGAAGCTGAAATACTAAAAAAGGAAATAGAAAAACAAAATAAATGCAAGCTCTTTAAAGCAGACCTCGCAAAAGAAAATGAACTACTTTACCTAATCGAAGAAGTAAATAATAAATGTGATAACCTAAAACTACTCATCAATAACGCCTCCGTCTTTGAAAGAGCAACATTTAAAGATAGCTCAATGGAACTTTTTAACAAAAACTTCGACATAAACTTTAAAGCACCATATTTCCTATCACAAAACTTCGCCAAAATTATAGAGAAAGGACATATTATCAATATAGTAGACTCAAAAATAAGCAAGAATGATACATCATACTGTGCCTATACACTGTCTAAAATGGCTCTCCACAACCTCTCACAAATAATAGCAAAAGAACTTGCACCAAATATAAGAGTAAACTGTGTAGCCCCCGGATATACATTGCCCCCAGATAAAGAAAGTAATGAATACCTTATACAAAGACCTGACAAAATACCTATGAAAAGAAAAGGAAATATAAGCGAAATTATCTCCGCTGTACAATTCCTAATAGAAAATAAATTCGTAACGGGACAGGTAATATTTATCGACGGAGGAGAACACTTATAAATTATTTGGCATACTTTTCAAGAGCAATTCTATCTACCGTTTGTATATGTTCCACAAGCCAGTTCTCAAGAAAAATAATAATGTCTGCCAAAAGAGCTTTATCCGTCATATCCTTAACACGCTCTTTACTCTCTCGTAGTTTCTCGATAAACTCAAAATGCTGCTTTTTATGCTCATCAAGATTAGGAACATTCTTACCTGCCATAAACTCTTCTTCTGCCGTAAAATGAGTAACCGTATAATCTAATAGCTTCTCTATAAGTGCACTAATATCTAATGAATTAGGCAAACCCAACAAAGAGGCATGTAATTCGTTAATGATATTAATTAAACCTTTATGCTGCCTATCTACAAAACCAACCCCTATAGTAAATTTACCGCTCCATTCAATAAACTGCCTTTCCTCTTCTACCAGCTCATACTGCTCATCTGCATAACCTTCGTCTTCTTCTTCTTGAGTACCTTCTTGAGGAATAGCCTCTACTGTCTGAAGCTCGCCACCATTGCCGCCAGTGCTTACCAAAGCTTCACCAAAATCCATACTGCCTTCCTTATCTTTTTTTATGTGGGACAAAAATTCATCTAGCTTAGAAACATTATCTATATTTTCATTAGAACGGTCTATAGCATTTATAATCAGACTCTTCATATTTGTACTATAACCAAGAATATCCATAATATCTCTAAGAGCCTTATTAGAAAAACCCTTAATACTTTGTGTTGCTAAGTTAATATCTGCAATAGTATCCTTCATAAAAATAGAATCAAAACGAACACCCTCTGTAATACCCTGTAAATCATTATTCGCTGACTTTAAAGCCCTAGCAGCTTGACTACTTAAATTGTTCATATTAGAGGATAATTCACCAAGTGCATTTGAAACGCCATTAACCTCATCCGTAACACTATCAAAGGCAAGCTTACTATCGTTACTCAAAGTAGAAACCGATTTGATTTTCTTTACACTGGAATCTAAGGTACCAGAAATATTCTTAACATTAGTCGCCGTGGAGATAGCAAGTTTACGAATCTCATCCGCAACTACGGCAAAACCTTTACCAGATTGACCCGCATGAGCCGCCTCAATCGCAGCATTCATTGCCAGAAGGTTTATCTTAACCGCTATGTCATTTATTATATTGACAAGCTCAAGCATCTTCTCTGAATCTTTAGAAATGTCATTTATAATTCTATTAGTCTCGTTAATCTTCTCCCCACCAATCCTTGTATTCTCAACGAGTGTATCAGCCGCTTCCCTCTTTTCCTTTGCAAAAGATGTTAACTCATCTATAGAGCTAGCCATAGCAGAAATTAACGAAGAAGAGTCCTCAACAACTTTAACTTGCTTCTCTACCTGACTAGGAAGATTTTCAACGCTCTTAGAACCCTTCTCCGTAGCAATAGACAAATTGCTAATCTGCTCGTAAATATCTCCAAAAAGCTCAGCCGAAGACTGAACACTACTACTAACCTTGATCAAGGAAGAAGAAGTATCATTGCTGTTATTTACAAGTTCTGTACTCGTTTTACTAATTGCTTTAGATAAGCCTGTCATTTTAGAAATTGTACCTTCAAGCCTACTTAGAAATATATTCACATACTTTACAATCTCCCCCATTTCATCTCTTCCCTTATAAACTATCTGCTTAGTCAAAACAGAAACATCCCGTTTAGAAAAGTCTGCAAAAATCTTTTTAAGACTTGTAAAAGGATGTATAAAAAAATAAATAACGAATGTAATAGTTACAATAACAAATAGACAAAAAGCTGTAATCAAAAGCAGGTTAAAACCGTAAGTAAGATCGTCACTGTCCAAAAACAAATTATCTACCGCCTCTACCTTCTGTCTTTCATAAACTACGATATAGAGATCCTCTAGGACACCTAATGTCTCATTTATCTCTTCAAAGATCACCTTAAAACTATTCACAGTAGCAATAGGATAGCGATCTGCCTCCTGCAGAGAGATAAATACCCTTTTATACCTAGCAAACAAAATATCAAGCTTATCTAAATGCTCTATCTCTTGTTCTGCAATATCTATCACCGAAGATCTCCAGCGTGCTATACCCTTTTCAACTTCCCTAATATTAGATATAATAGTCTTTTTATAAGATTCGCTTTTACTATTTGATAGCAATTGAAGACTAAGAGTAACAAGGGATTTATCATAATTTGAGTGAATTGTATTTAGATGGGTATATCTTTCTGACTTGAGATTATGAAGAATAGCGACATCATCTTTTACATTGTCAAGACTTTCCCCCACAGAAAACCACACAATTAAGAAAATAAAAACATTTAATAGAGACAAAACAAATACACTATTAAGAAAACTTTTAAACATAACTATCTCCTAAGGTTAACTCCAAAAACACAAGCTCATTCACCCAAATACATAAAGATACAAACAAAATAACATAATATAGCGTAAGCAAACTTCCTAAGGAAAAAGAAAATTAACTTCTTAAAGAAAAAACAGCTTCAGATAAGAAGAATAAGACACAGAATACCATAGAATAACAACAAACGGTATCCTAAAGAAGTAAATATATATATTTTATTAAAGTGGCGAACCACATTATATATTCAAAATAGAAATTGCCTTGTCTGGACATGAAGGAAGACAAAAACCACAGCCTGTACAAGTACTGTCATCTATATATGGATTGCGCATATTATAAAATAGTATAGACTTATCTGGACAAGAGCTCTTGCAAATAGTACACTCTACTTTATTCCACGATATGCAAATATCTCTATTGATTTCTACGCGGGCTTGTATCTTACTCGGAGCACCCTCTTCCAATACACCCTTTTCACAGGCTTCCCAGCACTTATCGCAAAAAGTACAAGCTCCCACACTGAAATCTATATAAGGAGTATTATAGGACGAAAAAGATATTATCTTACTCTCACAGGCTTCTATGCAGGGACCCTGGCAACTAATACAACGAAGAAAAGCCGTGCTGTCATTATTATATGGTGGCCTTATAAGACCACTCTCAGGAACTCTACCTTTAAGTAATATTGCTTTAAAAAAAGACCTTCTATCCATTTATTACTTTCTTTATCTTCTAAGATATTTTTCCTTTAAGAGGTTAATTTTCTTTCTAATTAAGCAGTTTGTTTACAGAAAAAAAACAAAACCCCCAAGGTGAATACAGCATAAACTTCCTCTGGATTTTAACATAAATCTATGAAAAAAATACAACTCAAAAGCTGAATACACACTTTGCAAAAGCATCCCACTGCAATATTTGTATATTTATACATTTACTATAGTATAATAAATTTATATTTATAATTAAATCTTTATTTTCTTCACAAAAAATTATATTTCTACAATTGTAATTATAATACTTTTTAATGTAGAATAAAATTAAGAAGGATAAGGTATAAAATATCACAGGAGTTAACGATAAACACAACTAAAATGTAAACAAACTTTTTAAGGAAAAAGAAAATTAACTTCTTTAAAGAAAAAAATACCCTCAAACTAAGAAGAATAGGACACGAAACCTCGTAAAATATAGCAATAATACTGCTTAAGAAGTTAAATGTGTGTCTATTTAAGTGGTTCGCCACACTAAAAAGCTAAATATATATTGTGTTAAAATGCTAAGCCACATCTATAATAAAAAGATAAAATGGAATTAAAAACATTCTTAACAAAACATCTACTTTCATTACCATATAGTTACAAAGACAGCTATGAAGCCTTTTATAACAAAAAAGGAAACTTAATAATAATTATTATATGTAATCTCTTTATCATAACAGCTTTTCTAGACCAAAATACAGATTATTTAAAACTTCACTTTTATAATGTCTTAGTAACTTCTATATCTTTGCAAATAATACTTATCACAAACTCTTATATTTATAAGAACTATGCTATAAATACAACACTCACACAGCTTTTTAATATCTTTAGTCATATATGTTTAATTATATTTTTTGCTTTGATTATTTACAATACAAGGGAACCTAGAACTGGATGGTGGTTACTACACTTTCTTTTTATACTGCTCGTTGCACAACTACATTTATTCCACTTCTTATATCTATTCCTATCACTATTTATACCATCTTTAATCTCAACAATCTATATCTTACAGGAGCTTCCACATTCCATATATTTCCTATCATATGGTTATGGTGTAGCTTTTGTTAGTAGCCTTTTATATTATTACCAAGCACATTTAAGAATGGCTGAAATAGATATACAAAACGAGAATATAAAGTTAATTAAACAAGTAAACAAATTTAAAATAATAGAAGAACAAGAAAGAATATCAAGAGAATTACACGACTCTCTTGGAGCATCGCTTACCGGCAACATAATATATCTGGAAATAGCCAGAGACCTAATAGATAAAGACATAGAAAAAACAAAAGATACACTAAATGTTATAGAAAAATTATCAAGAGACGCTCTCGTGAAAATGAGAGAAGTTATATATTCAATCACGGATAATAGCAAACTACTAAAAGATTTTGTTGAACATTCCAGAGAAAATGCTATAAAACTACTTAAACTAAAACAATTAGAGCTTAATTTCAAGTGTGATTACAAAGATAAAGTCGAAAACCTTAATCTACTTAGTAAATTTAATCTTAATATGATTATGACTGAATGGATAACAAATATTATAAAACATGCAAAGGCAAGTAGCGTAGATATAGAGTTTAATGCAAAAAACAATGTTACATTAATAATCAAAGACAACGGAGAGGGATTTAAAGAAAATAAAATATTACCCGGAAATGGAATAAAGAATATTAGATTTAGAACAAAAGAAATAAATGGTAAATGTAATATCTATTCTTCAAATGAAGGAACTCGATTAGAAATAATATTACCTAACGAATAACAAACACAATACTGTGGCTCGCCTCTTTTGAGGTTAATTTTCTTTTGCTTTAGAAAGTTTATTTACAAAATATTCACTCTAAAGATTCCTCTTCATCCAAAGAAGAAGCAAAACGAATAAGACCAGAAAGCAATGCTGATAAAGCATCCTCTGAATCAATTCCAAAAAAGTTTAGAACCTTATCTTCTATTTTAAGCATTATATCTGCTGATACATCATCATAATAACTTAGTATATTGGCTAGATAAACACTATATACAAGATCCCTTTCCCCTTCTATAGCGAAAAGAGGGTTATGGTGGTAATCTATAGACGAAACAATTTCCTTCGGAAAACCCCATTTCTCCGTTATTTTAGCCCCTATTTCAGCGTGAGTAAGACCTATCGCAAGTCGCTCAAGCTCCCAACTATCTATTCCCTTAATCTCACTTAAATTATCTATCTTATCCATAATACCAGGAATAACCGTTAAAAATATAAGCTTACCTATGTCGTGGAGCAAACCAGCTGTATATGCAATCTCATTATTAATCGTGCTATTGCTTTTCTTAATTAACTGCTGGGCAAACAAAGCACAAACATTGGAATGCTTACTTATATTTTTCATAGGTACATAAAACTCTTCAATAATACGCAAAGCTCCTATACGCATAACAACTATAGAAAGCTCCCTGATCCCTATAATTGTAATAGCTCTCTCAATGGTAGCTACCCTATTTCTTGTCTTATAGCGAGCAGAATTAGCTATCTTTAAAACATCAAACATTAAAGCAGGGTCTTGCCTTATTATAGAACTTATATGCTTTATCTCAGAATTAGGATCATTTATCAACACACTTATCTTCTCTATATTATCTGGCAAAGATGGTATCTGATCTATCTCCTTCTCTATCTTACGCATAATACTCTGTTTCTTTGTAGAGATAACACTATTTCTATCCATACTGCCCTCATAATATGACTCAACACTTTTAATAAACATAGAGTTAGCTTTCTAGTTATACTGTTTGCTAGTTTCTATGCGGTTTTGCACATTACTTCTATAAAATAGTTAAAGAAGTTTTCCCTATAAAAAGCTAATTTGCCTCTTTATTCTGGGAAGTTCTCTTAAAGCATTACAACTATGCTTCCAACTTTTATTATAAGAACAGCTAAAAAGACCAAATAATACATATTATTTAAAACTTCTAATTGATAAGTGAAGTTCTAAAAACACTATACCCTGCTAACTATTGAATATTATTTAAGATATGGAGAGATAGACAAAGAAGAATCAAGCTCCACTTCGTCCATTTTTTTATCCGCTATAAGATTTATACCTATAACTTTTAATATTGTTTCTTCAGGATGATCCAATTTATATATTACCACCTCCTCCTCTCCTTTTGTGTAAAATATCTCCTTATTGTTATCCCAAAATACCTTCTCCGTCTCTACCCTCATCTCATCCTCTCTTTTTATAACCGTATTGCCCCAAGCCTCTGAATCCAGAGTGTCATAGTTGACTTTACCCTTATCAGCAGTAAGCTCGGTGTAAATAACATTATCCTCCTCGTAGGAAATATATAGAGCCTTTATGTCATCAAGCCAAATCTCTTTAGAGTTTTTAAATATTGTATTACTCTTACCTATAATAACAATACTAACCCTATATTCCCTATCATACGAATATACCTTAAGTAACCTAGACTCCAAAGAGGGAACTATTATAACATTATCTGGCAAGGCTAAATCCTCTTTCTCCTCATCACAGCTAAATAAAGAAAGAGCAATGAATACACCCGCTATCAACAGTATGACTAAACCCTTTGTAATATCTACAGTTAAGACGCTCAAATAAACTCCTCTATATATCGTGGTTCACCTTATCTATGAGAAAAGATGCACGCCTAAGACCATCAAAAGTACCAAGATCTACACAATAATCTAAGCTATGATCATAAGCCATAATATCGTAACCACAAGAACTTAATCTAAGATAAAGATCTATTATCGAAAAAACACCTTGCTCCTCCATCATATCCAAAATATCCAGACTAATTATATGTATACCACTAAAAGAAAATAATCTTCTCTCTACAGAACTTATAACTACTTCCTCCTCCTCACTTTTCTTCCAGCCACATAACATAAAAGCGTTATCAAAAAATAAACCTCTATTAGCTGGCTCATCTCGTACTGCAAGACTAGCAATAACACCACTATCTTCGTGCCTTTTATACATTAAACCAAGATCAATATCACTTAGTATATCAACATTATATAAAAGAAACGAGCTATCATCCGAACTCCTTAATAAATCGCTTGCATGCTTTATAGCCCCACCCGTATCAAGAAGACCATCTAACTCGTAAGAAATAGATATTTTTATAGCAAAGTTATTCTTCATCTCAAGAAAAGCCAATATGTCCTTGTAAAGATAATGAACATTTATCACTATATCATCAAATCCAAAAAACTTGAGCCTCTTTATAATTAACTCAAGTAAACAAAGACCTCGTTGTATATACAATAGTGCCTTGGGTTTAGCACAGGTTATTGGCGACAAACGACTACCATAACCTGCACAAAGTATCATTGCTTTCATATAATCTTATCCTGTAAGAAAAAGAATAATAAAAAAAGAAGTAGATTGCTATTTCATAAATAAATAGATAGCCGTTTTGCACATTATTCTTTTCTCGATTTATAGATTCCTTCTCAAATTAAGAAGTTAATTTTATTCTGCCCTAAGAAGCGTTCTAACACTATACTTTTAATACAGTTTTACTTATACTTTGTCGCTGTCTAGACAGAATTATGGACAATTCTGTGTACAAAAAGAACTTATTTCAAGGTATTTAAAAGGAAAATGTATGAAAGAACTCTCTGTTATAGTAAAATCAAATAAAGGACTGAGAACTGGTAAAGGGTTTAGTCTAAACGAAGTAAGACTGGCAGGGCTTAACTCGAACGATGTGAAGAAATATAAAATAGCCTGCGACAAAAGAAGAAAAAGCTTCTATAGCCATAACATAGAAACCTTGAAAAATAGTGTAAAGAAGCATAACTCAAAAGGCTCTCAAGAAGAATAAATTATATAACAAAAGTATACTAGAAATCCCCTGTATCGCTATCCAAATCACCGGGTGAATTGACATTCGAGAAGTACTTATAGTCTTTGCTATCAGCGGAAATATAAAAACCCTTACCAAAGCTTAAAACTTTACGAAAAGAAAAACCCTTGTCAAACGAGGAAGATGAAGGAGGGGGCAAAGGAGGGGGCAAAGGAGGGGGCAAAGGAGAGGGAGATACAAAAGTACTTATAAACCTTTCTATAAAAGATATTCTATATATACCGCAGAGCGGCTCTACAAAACCCTTTTCTCTCGTATAAAGATAAAAATCATAATCTTTGTGAGCTCCATAACTCAACACCAAAGCCGACATAAGAGACCTGTTCATATAGAGCATATCACAAGCCAAAAGAAAAAAAGAATCAAGAGAAGAAGATAAAGACAACGCCTCGTATACAGATACAAGACCGTTGAATGGACCCATATAAGAAACACTGTCCACAACTATATCCTTATCAGAAAACAAAGATGAATATGAAGCTCTCTGGTTCGGACTAACAGATAGAACTACCCTGTTACAAAATGAAGAAAGCTTATTATAAGCTATCCTTGACCAAGGAACTCCTCCGTCCACACAAAGACCTTTGTCCTTGCCCATCCTCAGACTCCTGCCACCAGCAAGCACAATACCAAGACAACTATCCAATAACTACCCCCATTTATGACTGCCGTCCGTAAAAACCTCCTTCTTCCAAATAGGAGACTCCTTCTTTACCCTGTCTAATATATATCTATTAGCCGTGTAAGCCTCACCCCTATGTCCTGAAGAAGTTACTATCACAATGGCTGTTTCACTTATATCTATCTTGCCAACGCGATGCGAACAAAAAGCGTAAGATAAAGACCAACGAGACTTAGCTTCCGACACTATCTCCTCGATAGACTTAATTGCCATATCCTTATTAACATCGTAATAAAGATAAGATACCTCCTTATCTTCATACTTGTCCGCACGAACCTCCCCACTAAATAAAACAACAGCACCTACAAGAGGACCATGAACCCAATCACCAAGCACATCTGAAAGATTTATCCGCCCTTCTGTAACCAATTCCATATATAATTCCTATTCTTATATACCCGTAAAAAGTTTACTTCGCTTTTTATTAAGAAGTTTACTAACACATTACTATCCACCACTAGAAGGCGGAAACAATAATACAGTATCACTATCCTTAAGTACGGTATTACCCAAAACAAAACTATTATTTAACGCAACCCTTGACATAGCAATTAAATCAGCAGATTGAGGAACCTCATCTACAAGCAAACCTATAACATCAGATACACAAAACTCCTTATCTAAATCAAAACCTAATTCACTCTGTGAAGAAAAATAATCACGAAGTGCCCCATAAACCAAAAGCTTAATCTTCAAAACAGAATACCCTCTTACACCATTTAAACAAAAGAAGTTAACCACCTATCTCCTGCATAGCTAATTTACTTCCCTTAAAACCATCTTCCTGCTTATCCAAAAGAGCCGAAGATAATACTCCCTCCAAAAACTCCCTATCATCTAATCTATCAGCTATATAAAAACCCTTATCACTACTCAAACAACCATACAAATAACCCCTATGATCCAACCTAAGCCTATTACAGTCAGAACAAAAAGGTGTCGATATATTAGATATAATACCAAAAACACTACTATCTGAAGTACTCCAATAACGAGCCGTCGAAGATAACTCCCTCGACAAACGATCTATACTATATCTACCCCTTACAATAGATAGTATCTCCTCTTCTGAAAAGAAATACTTCTCATAAGAGTAATAAAGATGACCCATATTCATAAGCTCTAAAAAACGAACCTTTACACCTCTTTCACCAAAATAATCAATAAGTGGCAATATCTCTCCGTCATTTACACCCTTCAATACAGTGCAATTTATCTTTATATCAAAACCACAATCCAAAGCAATATCTATGCCCTCTAAAATCTTTGGCAATAATCTGCTATTCGTTATCTTATAAAAGATATTAGGGTCTAAAGAATCACAAGAAACATTTATACCATCGAGACCTGCATCCTTAAGCCTCTCTGCAAGCTTCCAAAGAATAAAAGCATTCGTAGTCAAGGTTACCTTTGGTACTAAGCCCTTAAGCTCCCTAATAAGACTTATAAGACCTTTATACAAGGTCGGCTCCCCACCCGTAAGACGAACCGATTTAAGAGCATTTATCTCGCTTATCTTACGCACAATCTCTACATATTCCAAACTAGAAAGAGACTCAGTCCTTTTAGCAGAATACAATGTGCAATACTCACACGCAAAATTACAGTCCTTCGTTACACTAAGACGAAGCTTCTCAAAACGCCTCTTATTACTTAGCATCTTGACACCCAAGGATAAAACTTTACCACCGAACCCTTCTCAAGAAAAGTACTGTCCATAGGATGCCTCGCAAAACCACCAGAACCAAAACCTGCCTTAATATCACCACTACCATTATAACCCAAAAGACTAAGCTTACCCAAATTATAATCTACCTTGCAAGGAAAATAATCTTCCCTGTCAGTCCTCTTACGCCTATCTTCAGAAAGAACTAAATCCAAAACCTCAAGAAGACCCAAATGCATAAACTTCCTTATGTAAGGCTCTATAAAAAGCTTGTATGTTACCTGACAAGATAAAGGATTACCGGGTAAACCAAATACAACAGACCGTTCACTCTCACCAAACCAAATAGGCTTCCCAGGCTTTACGCGAACCTTATGAAAAATCTTCTTAACACCAAGACCCTCTAATACCGACGGTACAAAATCTGCCTCCCCCATAGATACACCACCAGAAATAATAACTATATCACTCTCTAACGCAGCTCCAATCACAGCCTCCAAATCTTCCCTATTATCCTTAACTAAAAATACACCCACAGGCTCTATACCCAAAGAAGCCTTCAATAACGCCTTCGTTACATAAGAGTTAGAATCCCTTATCTGATAATCTAAAGGCTGACTATCTACTGATACAACCTCATCTCCCGTAGATATAATAGAAATAGACGGCGGAGAATACACCCGTACCTTATCATAACCAAAACTCGCAAGAAGATTAACTAAAGAATGATCTATAACACTACCCTTAGGTATTACTAAATCCCCCGATAATATATCTTCCCCCTGCTTCGATACATTCAGACCCTCCTTAAGTTCGTCAAGCTCTATTAATACACCAGTACCATTCGGTTTGCAAAGCTCAATAGGTACTACAGAATCAGCATTCAAAGGCAATTTAGAACCCGTCATTATCGATACACAGTCTCGCTTCGATAACTTATTAGGAAATGGAGGACTACCCGCCAATGTCTTAGCACATATCCTAAAATCCTTCACCTTATACTTATTAATCGACGAAGACTTAAGTGCAAAACCATCCATAGTAGCCCTATCGTAAGGGGGATAATCCCTGTCTGACAATATGTCATCACAAAGAGACAAACCAAGAGCTTCTACAACTTGCCTCTCCTCTACATAAGAAGGCTTAACACTACCTAATATTATCTGCTGAGCTTCCACTACTGTAAGCATACATAAACTCCTATCCAAATGAAAAAAAAAGGGTGATACACCCACTAGACAAACATAATAAAACTAATCGTGTCCACCACCACCAAGCATCTTCTTCGCATGAAAAATAGACGGCAATATCGCTTCCATACCCTCCCTTGCACCATTTGAACTACCCGGCAAAGTTACAACAAGAGACTTACCAATAGAACCAACAACCATACGAGAAAACATAGCAAGAGGGGTCCTCTCCGAACCATAAAAACGCATATACTCACTTATACCAGGTGCATCTTTCTCTACTAGCTCTTGAACAGAATCTACGGTGTTATCCCTAGGACCAATACCTGTACCACCCGTCGTGAATATAAAAGATATTCCCAAAGATACCCACTCCTTAATCTGCTTCTGTATCAATGCTTTATCATCCGGTACAACCTTATAATCTAATACAGATGCGCCGCACCCCTTGAGCATATCTCGAATAATAATGCCAGACTTATCTTCCCGCCTGCCCGCAGCAGTAGAATCAGAACAAACTAAAACCGCCGTCCCT
The DNA here is from genome assembly GCA_032360585.1 of Nereis procera. NCBI lineage: Eukaryota > Metazoa > Annelida > Polychaeta > Phyllodocida > Nereididae > Nereis > Nereis procera. Next base: position 139,796 of record JAUOBU010271025.1, on the reverse strand, counting down.
AAACCCTCTTTCATATAAAGAGTCTTCTTCTGCTTGCCACCCTTCTTCTTTAAAAGCTTTATTTCACCTATAACAAGACCCTTATCTATGGGCTTTAATATATCATACACTGTAAGAGCCGATACCGACACCACTGTCAACACCTCTATCTCTATTCCAGTCCTACCTATAGACTTAGCACTAGCATTAATCAATATACTGCTCTCTTCTTCGTCTATAGTAAAATCTATATCAAGACCATCTACCGAAACAGGATGACAATGAGGTATTAATAAATGCGTCTGCTTCGATGCAAGAAAACCCGCACTCCTCGCAAAAGAAAAAACATCTCCCTTCGGAACAGTACCATCCTTTATCCTCGAAATAGTCTCACTCGAACAGAAAACCTTCCCGCTCGCCTCCGCCTGACGCAGGCTAACACGCTTCGCCGTTATATCTACCACAATAAAACCCCTATACAACCAGTAAACAAACTATAAATACTCACAAAAAGTAACAATATTTATCTCAAATAGCAAAATAATATTTTATTATCTCAACATATAGAAAACTACTTTAAATAAACATATATTGCGGCGAACCGCTTTAAATAGACTTAGATTTAACTTCTTAAGCAAGAATATCCCTGATCCCCACAGCATTTTATGCCTTATTGTAAGAAAACTTCTCCAATCGCATCCGAAGAAACTATACGCTCCAAACTCAAAATAAGTTCTCCTATCTGTTTATCCAAACCCCTCATAGAAGATAACTTATTGTCCAGTATAAAAGATATATCCCTAATCGCATAAGGTATACTATCAAGAAAATGTGCCTTGCCCTCGTAAATACCACGAAAACCATACGCTCCTAACGCCTGCATTATCCGAACCAATACATACAAATAATAGTAATAATCAAAATCTACCCCAGCTCCGCTGACTAAAGAACTAACAGAATTAACATAATAATCAAGCAAAGACTCTCGTACAGAAAATGGTAAATCCGCCCTAGAATCAAAAAGTAAAGACCCTATATCATAATGTATCGCTCCCTTCCTAGCTCCTTGATAATCTATAAAATAAGGAGAAGAACCTTTAAGCATTATATTCCGTGATTGAAAATCCCTATATAAACAATAATTACAGTCCGCTCCAAGCAAAAGTTCCGCAAAGATATTAAAAGCATCTTCCAACAACTGTTCATCAAAAGATACACGACGGAGCTTTAAAAAATAATACTTAAAATAATTCAAATCCCACATTATAGACTGTTTGTCAAATGCAAAACGAGGATAAGAAAAAGAATAATCCAAATCCTTACCACCATTAAACTGAAAATTAATAAGATTGTCTATTACAGATTTATATATATTAAAAAGACTATCTGGAAAACTGTCTCTATAATCCGTCTTAGATAAAAGAGAAAAAAGACTTGTATCTCCCAAATCTTCAAGCAAATAGTACCGCTTAGAACTATCTACACAATATACCACAGGCACGGGTAAGTCAGACCTTAGAAAACTATCCGTAAATTCAAGGAATGCTATATTTTCCTTAACATCTTCATTGAAAACCCCTATCACTACTCGCACAGAACCACTTATACGAAAATAACGCCTATACGAACCCGAAAGCTCAAGAGGAACAATGCTAATACAAACTTCCCCAGACCAATCCTCAAATAAATTAGAAAGATAGACTTTTAACTCTTCTTCTTTAGCCATAAAAAAAGCAACCTTCTATGATACAGAGTTTACAATGTACATTTTACAATAAAAGATATAACTATTTGTAAATAAACTTCTTAAAGAAAGGGGCAGTTAACTGCTTAAAGGAGAAATACCTTCAGTAAGAGGAATAAGACAGAAAACCTTGTAGAAAATAACAAATAGTATCCTTAAGAAGTAAATATATACTTTATTAAGGTGGCAAACCACAACTATTATCATCAAAGATGGGAGACTTATAAAAAAGAATAAAACAAAAACCGAAAAGAAATAAAAATGAAACATTCACAAATAAGAAAGTTAAAAACCATTCTAAAACCAATCGTAGAAGAGAATGATACAAAAAATGCCAAAATATTTAATCTCACTATTAAAATACTAATCCTCATTTCATTAGTATCTTTCTCTATCGAAACCTTGCCAGATTTATCTCACAGCACAATTGTAATCCTACAAATTATTGAATATATCACAGTAATCATATTCACTATCGAATATATCTTGAGAATAATGCTTGCCGATAAACCATTACGATTTATATTCAGTATATATGGTATTATAGACCTAATCGCTATATTACCCTTCTATTTGGCTTCCAATGTTGACCTTAGAAGCAGTAGAATAATTAGATTTCTAAGACTCTTTAGGATGTTTAAGCTTGTTAGATACACAAAAGCCATCACCCACTTTATAAATACATTCCGGCATATAAAAAATGAACTAACAATATATCTAATATCTACTTTATTTCTCCTCTATATCACTTCTGTTGGTATTTATTATTTTGAAAACGAAGCACAACCTGAACACTTTAAATCCGTCTTTCACTCACTGTGGTGGGCTATTGTAACCCTTACCACCGTGGGATATGGTGATGTATATCCAATAACCCTTGGTGGTAGAATATTTACTTTCTTCGTACTAATAATAGGACTAGGTGTTATCGCTGTACCTTCAGGCTTACTTGCATCGGCATTGACAAAAACAGATAAATAATGTGTTGGAAAGATTATTAAGTTGTAAGAAAACTTATTAAAAGAAAGATACCTTAATAATAACACAGTTAAATCCAAGTCCATTTAAAGTGCTGAGCCAGAATATATAGTGTGGCTCGCCATTTAAATAGGCATCTAGTGTTTAATCTTCTTAAGCAATATTATTGTTAGTTTCTGCGAGGTTTCGTGTCCTATTCTTCTTAGTTCTAGGATATTTCCTCTTTAGGAAGTTAATTTTCTTTTACCTTAATAAGGTTATTTACAATATATTCATTAGAAGTGCTTTTATACAGATAAAAGCCGTTTCTTTATCCCGTCTTTTATATCCAATAACCATTCTGACTCACCACCGTCAAGCATAATATTTACCAAATCACTCCTAAAACGCCTAAGTTCTACCCTGGCATCATTATTATACTTATTAGCCTTATTCAATGAGATATTAAGCTCATTAATCCTTTTACAATGATTAAGTACACGATAAGAAAGGTCTACAACAAGAAAACGTAAAAAATCTGTCTTAATACGCAGTATCTTATCTATATCAGCTGTCTTAATCGCAATAAACTCTATATCTGTTAAAGCCTGCATACTAGCTGTCCTCCTAGCTCCAAGCCAAAATACCATATCTCCTAATAAAGAACCAAAACTATTTATCTCATTTATAACCTGATTTCCTTTCCAAACTCGTATTGTACCTTTTAATAAAATATAAAACTCATTGCCATACTCACCCTCTCTGCACAGAAAATAACCTGCTGAAACATTCTGCTTATAGTCATCAAGCTTTACAAAAAACTTCTCCATACTTCCAGAAAAAAGCATGTTAGATACAGTGGACACTCCAAGTGCAAGACCCTTTGTATACATAAGTGTATTCTTCTTAGAAAGATAAAAATTGTAAAGCCTCTTGTCCTTAAGATCTACCGATGATGAAAGCTTGTCAACCGCCCAAGAAAATACCTCACTATATTTATACGACAAAGCTTCAGCCTTCTCAAACTCCTTCATCTTAGAAAGAATTATCTTATCAAGATTAACAAGCATCAATGCCAAAAGCCTTGATATTGGTAAACTCTTTTTAAAACTCTTGAGACTATCTTCTATAATGGCTCTAGAAACATTAATAACATTATCAGGAGAATCTACACGAACACTAAAAAATCTACCTAACTTTGCAGACTCCTTAATAAAAAGCTCCATTGTACCAAATAATATCCTGGAAGAAGCACTCCCTATACTAAAAAACTCCCCGTCTTTAAGCTCTATATATAACCTACCACGAGAAAGAAGATAAGCTCCCTTAACCTTATCACCCCTCTTATAAACATAAAAACCCGCTTCCCGTAAGCTCATAAATATAATCCCTAAATGTGGCGAACCAATTTAAATAAACATATACCTAACTTCTTAAGTAATATTATTGCTAATTTCTGCGAGGTTTCGTGTCCTATTCTTCTTAGTTTGAGGGTATTTTCCCTTTAAGAAGCTAATTTCATTTCTCCTTAAGAAGTTTGTTTACAGTATATTTACAGGAATATCATTAAATAGTATATTGTGGCTCGCCACTTTAAATAGACAGATATTTAACTTCTTAAGCAATAATATTGCTAAGTTCTATGTCCTATTCTTCCTAATTTGAGGGTATTTACTCTTTAGGAAGTTAATTTTCTTTTTACTTAAGAAGTTTGTTTACAGTATATTTATAAACACAAAGCCTTTATTAAAACAACGCCTAAAATACAAAACTAGGACATAAAGAAACTCCCCAGAGAAGAAAAGAATTGGCTTATTATGAGAAAACTACAATGAATAAACAAATAATACAGAATATTCCCCAAAGACCCGGCGTCTACATAATGAAAAATAAAAAAAAACAAATCATATATATAGGCAAAGCCAAAAACCTCACGAAAAGAGTAAAATCATACTTCTATAAAAAACAAAATGACCCAAAAACTAATCTCTTAATCAAGAATATACACAGTATAGATTACATAATTACAAATACTGAAACAGAAGCTCTAATACTAGAATGCAACCTAATAAAAGCAAAACAACCCAAGTACAACATCAGCCTCAAAGACAATAAAACATACCCCTTCATCAAGATAACCACAAACGAAACATATCCGAGAGTATTCAAAACCAGAAAACTTAAAAAAGACAATAACTTGTACTTTGGACCATACACAAGTAGCCAGAGCATTTACGATAACCTAAGACTCATACACAAACTATTTCCTCTAAGAACTTGCACTCTAACCCTACCAAGTAAACAAAATATAGATGCTTGCCTCGACTATCATATACAAAAATGTGCAGGTCCGTGCATAGATAAAATAAACCCCGAAGAATACAAAAAATATATTGATGAAATCATACTTTTCCTAAAAGGAAAATACAGAAAACTTGAAAGAAAACTAAATAAACAAATGAAACTCGAAGCAACTCTACTTAACTTTGAAAAAGCCGCCGCACTCAAAAGACAAATAGAATCACTAAACGCATTAAACGAAAAACAAAGAGTTTTTACAAACTCTGATACGGACATTGATGTATTTGGAATACACCAATCAAATAACATTATAATTATATCTATTATGTTTATAAGAGAAGGAAAATTACTGGGGAAAAGAAGCTTCGTTTTAGAAGCAAAAGACATAATCGATTACTTCAATCAAGAAAATGTTCTAAGAACTACTATAAAAAAATATTATTCAAACAACCACTCCGATATACCAAAAGAAATATTATTGCCTATATCATTAAATATAGACAACATAATAACTTATCTGAAAACACTAAAAGATAAAAAAATAACTATTCTATTCCCTAAAATAGGACAGAAAAAAGACCTCATTAGCATAGCGTGTCACAACGCCAAGTTTAGTTACATCGAAAAACAAAAACTATCTAAAAAAGAACTTGTACTAAAACAATTAAAAACAATACTAAACCTGCAAAATGAACCAAGAAAAATAGAAGGCTTCGACATCTCAAATACTGACGGTAAACAATCCGTCGCATCACTAGTCTCATTCTACAATGGAAAAGCTAATAAAAATGCATACAGACACTTTAAGATAAAAACTGTTGATGGACCAAACGACACAGCTTCTATAGCAGAAGTAATCGCAAGAAGATATACAAAAATAAAAAATGAAAACCTACAATATCCTGACCTAATACTAATCGATGGGGGAAAAGGACAGGTAAATAGTGCATACAAAATAATTAAAGCACTAGAACTAAACATACCCATAATAGGACTTGCAAAAAAAGAAGAAGTAATCTTTACTCCTAATAACCCTAAAGGAATTAAACTAACAAAGGACTCTCCTGCACTACAACTAATACAAGAAGTAAGAGATGAAGCTCACCGCTTCGGCAAAAAACTTCACACAAACCTAAGAAGCAAAAATATGTTTAAATCTATTGTAGATAATATAAACGGCGTGGGAAAAATAAAAAAACAAGCACTACTAACACATTTCAAAAATGTAGACAATATAAGAAAGGCTTCTTATGAAGAACTATGCCAAATAAGTAAAATAGATAAGTCCACCGCTAAAAATATCCAAGAATTCTTCTCAAAAGAATAACGCTAAACCAATACAGGATTACCCTCTTTAAGAAAGGATATTACGCTACTCTCTATACCATCTATATCCAAAGAAAACTTCTTATAAAGCTCCTTCTCATCACCCGACTCACCAAAACTATCTCCTATACCAAGCCGCCTAACCAAAACAGGATAATGACTAGATACAAGCTCCGATACAGCACTGCCTAAACCACCTATACTATTATGATCCTCTACCGTCATAATATGCTTAGTCTCTTTAGCACAACGAATAACAAGCTCTGCGTCAATTGGCTTTATTGTATGTATATTAACCACTCTAGCTGATATACCACGACTCCTAAGACCATAAGCCGCTTGCAAAGCGTTATATACCACCCCTCCCGTAGCAAAAATAGTAATATCTTTACCATCCTTAAGCAAATCTCCCTTACCAAAGGAAAACTTATAATCCGAAGAATGAACAGGATTAAGACCTTGCCTAGTTAAACGAAGAAATAAAGGACCCTTATGCACTACAGAATAATCCACCGCCGCCATAGTCTCAAACTCATCCGCAGGTTGAATAACTGACATATTGGGCAAAGCACGCATAATAGCTATGTCCTCAAGACCCTGCTGACTATTACCGTCCGGACCTATCGCCACACCCGCATGTGTACCCACTATCCTAACATTGACATTTGTATAAGCCAAAGACATCCTTATCGTGTCATAACGACCTGTAAGAAAACACGCAAAACTACATATATATACCACTTTACCACAAAGAGCAAGACCCGCACCACAACCTATCATATTAGCTTCCGCTATGCCCATCTGAAAATACCTATCAGGAAAAGCAGCTCCAAACTTACTAGAATAAGTCGACTTACCTAAATCCGCATCCATCACCACTATATCATCATTAGCCTTGCCAAGCTCCACTATCCTACTAGCAAATACAACTCTACTTGCCTTTGACATAATTGCCTCTCAATAATGTGATTCGCCACTTTTATATTATCCACCGATACCACTGTATAAATAAACTTCTTAAGGAGAAAGAAAATTAGCTTCTTAAAGGGAAAATATCCTCAAATTAAGAAGAATAGGACACGAAACCTCGCAGAAACTAGCAATAATATTGCTTAAGAAGTTAAACACTAGATGCCTATTTAAAATGGTGCGCCACACCACTCCCCTCTTAAATAAGCTCCTTAATTGCAAGCTTATACTGCTCCTCACTAGGGGCAGCTCCATGCCAAGCATTATCCCCTTCCATAAATGAAACACCCTTGCCCTTTACCGTATGTGCTACAATAAAACTAGGCTTACCTCTAACGCTAGACGCCCTCTTAAAAGTATCAAGAATAGAAGAAAAATTATGACCGTTTATCTCAAACACTTCCCAGTTAAACGAGCGCACCTTATCCACTATAGGATCAATATCCATTATATCCTTAACTGAACCATCAAGCTGATTCTTATTATAATCAAGTATTACACAAAGATTATCTAAAGCATATTTAGGAGAAGACATAAGAGACTCCCAAATCTGACCCTCCTGTATCTCCCCATCTCCTATAATACAATATACACGGTAATCCCTTTTATCCAACTTGCCCGCCATAGCCATACCTTCCGATATAGAAAGACCTTGACCAAGTGAACCTGTTGAAGCCTCAACATAAGGCAAACGAACAAAATCTGGATGACCCTGCAAAGGAGAACCTGTCTGCCTTAAAGTATAAAGACTATCTCGCGATATAATACCAAGATATGCAAGCATTGCATAAAGTGTAGGAACAGCGTGACCCTTAGATAATACAAACCTATCCCTATCTGGAGACAAAGCATTCTCCCTCGTCCTCTTCATCTCATTTAAAAACAAAGAAACTACCAATTCAACTATCGATAGCGAACCTCCAGGATGACCCGAACCCGCCTTCGTCAACATATCCAAAATAGATACCCTGATCTCTTTTGCTACACTTTCAAGCTCGTTTATTGAATAAGACAAAACTATCACCTTACACAGATTATTTTGACTAAAATATAACAAAATATATAAAAGTTGTTGAAAAACCGTTTAACATATTTTTAGAAAACTTAATCTGGACACACACACAATATACTTTTATTAAAACTTATAAGCCAAAATAACAGGTTTTAGACCTTACTATTCTTAGTTTGAAAGTATTTATTCTTTAAAGAAGTTAATTTTCTTTCCCCTCAAGAACTTTGTTTACAGCTAGCTCATTGACAAAGTCTATACTTAATTATATATTTCTAACCTGTGGCTCACCACTTTTAATGAACTTAGATTTAGCTTTTTAGAAAGACTACTTGCCATTCTCTGTGATGTTTTATGTCTTATTCTTCTTAAATTAAGGTATCCGTCCTTTAAGAAGTCAATTCTCTTTTCGCTTAAGAAGCTTTCTAACAAAACCTTAATCCATAGAAAAATAAAATGAACAATACAAAACATATTAAAGCAATTATTGAAAAAACATTTCATCTCTTCGGCTTCCAAAGACTATCCTTACCCCTAATCTCATCAAGCGAACTCTTCATAAAAAGACTAGGACAACAAGTTAAATCACAAATGTTCATCTTTAAAGACCAAAAAAATCAAGAACTCGCTCTAAGACCTGAAATGACAAGCCTCGTTGTAAAACACTTCCTAAAACAAACTAATACAAAACTACCTCTTAGATTATACTACAGTGGAACAATCTTTAAACAAGATAATTACAAAAAAGACTATCTACAAATAGGAACTGAAATAATAGGAACTAATCAAACATACGACGCCGAAAATATCGCCCTCGCAATCAATTGCATAGAAAAACTGGGGATCAAAAACTACTCTCTTACACTTAGTAATCTCGGTATCCTAAACTATGTAATCCAAAATATGAACGCCGATGACAGCTTCAAAAATATCTTCTTTGAAAATATAAAACAAAAAGAAAAAGGTATCGCCTTCATAAAAGAAAACCTTAGGCAAAACCAAACCACCGACAATAATAAATACAATGACATAATAGAAATATTAAAAAAACTAAAACCAAAAGAAGAAAAAAAGTTACTATCATCACTATTACAAGTAATTAACCCAAATATAGAAGACAGCATAGAAGAAAATAACGAAATTATAGAAGGAATACTCGACAAAATAAAAAGGCAAAACATAGCCGCTGATATAGAAAAAATACTCGCTTTTATAGAAAAACTATTTTCCATAAAACAAACAAATAATCATAACAAAATCATAAAACAAACAAAAACACTGTTGAAAACAGAAAATATACCACTAAAATATATAGACGAACTTGAATATACACTAGACTTCCTCACAGAATATGGCATCCCAAAAGAAAATATAAAACTTGACTTTGCTACAGTGCGCAACCTAAACTATTACACCGGAATGATCTTCGATATAACAGTAAACAATATAACTATTGCCAAAGGAGGAAGATATGATAAACTAATAGCATCCTTCAACAATAAATACGATCTGCCTGGATTTGGATTTATATTCGAACTTGAAAAGCTCGTAAACATTATTACAACCAACAAAACAAAGAAAAAAGAAAGAACCGAACTATACATTATAACAGATAAACAACAGTTACAACATATCCTAAAAACTATAAAAACTATACGAAACAATAATATAACTGTTATTACAAATATTATAGACCATAAAGAAAACAAAAGAACAATTAACTCGATTATACAAGAGCAAAATGCTAAGTTTATACTCACATTTAATGAAAAAGAAAACAACTACTCATTAATAAATCTCACAAATAACAAGAAAGAGAGCATAAATATTGACAGTATAAACAATAAAATACTTGAAATATTCAATGTAAAACAATGAAAAAGAAAATAACTATCGCATTACCAAGCAAAGGAAGCCTCGGACAAAACTCCATAGACTTCTTAAAATCCTGTGGCATAAATATAAAAAGACAAAGCCAACGCAAATATACCGGATATGTCAAAGGATATAAAGAAATAGAAATACTATTCCAAAGAGCAGAAGATATTCCAGAAAAAGTAAACAACAATACCGCAAGCCTTGGAATAACTGGACTCGATATAGTAAAAGAATATCAAGACAATTACAACGATATATACACAATCATTCCTAAACTCGGATATGGAAAAGCTGACCTAGTCTTTGCCGTACCAGCAAACTGGATACATGTTACTTCAATATACGACCTAGCAAATATCGCCGCTAAAAGAAAAATACAAATAAAACCGAAAACCCTTAACATCGCAAGCAAATTCAATAAACTAACAAAAGACTTTCTACACGAACATTCAATATACAATTACAAGATCATTAATACATCAGGTGTACTCGAAATTGCACCCAAAATTAAACTAGCCGATATTATAGTCGATCTAACGAGTACTGGAAATACAATAAAAGATAACCAACTTAAAACAATAAAAGACGGAACAATATTACAATCACAGGCATGCCTAATCGGAAATAGAACGCAATATACTCAAGAACATATAGAATACGAAATAATAGACAAAATTAAAAGCCATATAAGAGCAAAAAATTATACAAGAGTTATGTCCAATATTAAATACTCAAAAGAAAAAGATATAGAAAAACAACTGAAAATAACTCTTGAAAAACATAACATAGAAATAAATACTTTCAATATCTCTAAATCACTATCTCTCTCTACTGATAACAACATTACAATAAACATAACACTAGTTGTCAAAGAAAAAGACCTATACAATACCGTAAATTGCCTAAGGCAATTTAGTGCAAGCGAAATAGCTATATCAAAAATAGACTACCTATTCCTAAATTGTTAGAAAAGACATCAAAAAAAAAGGAAACTACCCTGTAAACAAACTGCTTAAGGGAAAAATACCTCTAAACCAAGAGGAATAAGAAGTAAAACAGCGTGGAAATTAGTAACGGTATGACTTAAGAAGTTAAATCTAAGGCTATTTAAAGTGGTACGCCACTAAGAAGATAAACATACATTTATTTGAAATATAATAACACTAACTCAACCACACAGCTAAATTCCTTATCACCGTGCTTATCCCTAAACACAAAATCAAGACCTACAACAATATCATCATCTTTAAAAGATACTATGCCAAAATCCAACAGTATTCCACCTAAACTCGACTCCATAAGCCTGCCCTTCCCAAAAGAGAACATATAAGAACCTAAATATACACAAGCCTGACCTGCTCCAGACAAAACCTTCCTCACCCTCTGCTTGTATATACTACTATGACAACGATTATCTGATATAGAAAAACGAACAGTCTGACCCCCCAAAAACAAACCCTCTAAATCTGAAGTAAATAAACCTTCCCGTAAGACTATCTTAGGTTTAGACTTAAACTTATCCTCTTGTGGCAAAATACTTTTAATAGACATCTAGTGTTTATCTTTTTAGCTATACTATGTGATAGCTCTTATGACAATTTTACAAACAAGCTATGGCTCGCCACCTTAATAAAACATATATTCACTTCTTAAGGAAGCTAATTTTCTTTCCCTTTAAGAAGTTTGTTTACAACGAGCCTCTCAAGACAACAATTCTCTAACAGCTTTCATAAGAAAATCTTACAACAAAACCTTTGCTATAGGATTAAACGACTTCTTATACGAAAGATAAAGCTTTATATTATCTTTACTCGACTTAATATCTTCTGGAATATCATTTAAAACTGATGCTAAATAACGGAGAGAATCATCATCTAATAAATCTAAAGGATATAAAGACCGCGACCTAAACACAGGGACAGAAAAACGAATGCCACGGACAATACCATCCCACACGGGCGGAGTAATCAATATATCCCATAACTTATCAAAATTAGACATATAAATAAAATACAACCAAGATACTTAATACCCTAATATTATGTGGATTACCACAACAAATACCAAATACAAGACCATTAATTGGGAGCTAGAGGGCTCGAACCTCTGACCCCCTGCGTGTAAAACAGGTGCTCTCCCAGCTGAGCTAAGCTCCCTTTTTTTAAAACAAACTGCGAAAAAAGACTTCTTAAGAACAAATACCTGTGCATTAAGCAAAATAAGGCACAAAACCTTACAGAAAACAAACCCAAGTATACTAAAAGTGGCAATCCGTAAGAAACATAATCTAAACAAAATAACCAATCTCGTCAATATTTTTATTAAAAAATTGTGGCAAGCCACTTTTAACGAGTATACAATGTTTATTTTCTTAAGACATTATAAGAGGTTATTCCAAAAATGTAAACAAAACCTAATTACGAATGAGTATCTTTGAACAATCCCCACACTGTATAAGCATATTATGTCTGTCAAGCTCCCTCATAACATGAACCGGTAATTGAACATTACAGCCACTGCATACCCTACCAACAACCTTAGAAAAAATATCGCGACCATACTTCTTTCTAAGCTGCTTATATATCGTAACAAGCCTATTGTCCATATTAGACTTAAGAGTATTTACCGAATCTTGTAAAAGTTTATAATACTTATCATCCTGCAAAAGTAAACTACCCTGTCTCTTGCCCTCTGTAAGTATCGTCTCTTGACAATATGTAGAAACACCATCCTCAAACTCAAGCAGAGACATAAGCTGTTTGAGACCATCATACGATATATACTCTAAATGCTTATCATTCTTCCTAACAAGCTCCACAAACTCCGCACCAGAAGAAACTGTGAAAATACTCTCCCGCATAGATACATTCTTCAAAAAATACATTATCCGTGATATACACTTCAAGTAATTATCATTACTTATCGCATCAGATACAATCATAAAAACTACACGAACAACCGAATCATCTATTGACTTAAAATCTAAAGGCTGTACAGGAAAACCAACATAAACCTTAAGCTTAAACTTAAAAGATTTATAATGACAATGAGGAATAGCTACACCAAAACCTATACCGGTACTCTCAAGCTTCTCCCTAGCTAACATAGCTGATAAAAGCTCATCCTCATCTTCAGCCATTCCATCAAGCTCACAAGCCTTCGAAAGCATCTCCTTGATTAAAGCCCTCTTATTTTTAGACTTCAAACCTAAGAATATACTGCCCTCATCAATTACCGTATCTAATCTAAACATCTTGGTATTCCCACAAAACCCCTGAAAAGAAAAACTATTAATAACTCGTTAGAACACTGCTTAAACGCAAATAATAAAGCACAAAATCGCATAGAAGGTAGCAAACCGTATACACACTTTTTAAACAAGTGGAGCAAGATAAAGGTTGCTAATATACAAAAAAGTATATTACTTCTTCACCACTACAAAACTACTCCTAGTCCCACGCTTTATATATATAAGAAAAGAGTCCTTCTTCGCTTCTCCCGTATTAAAAAAACTCTCAAAATCTTTAACAGAATTAATTTCAACAAAGTTTATACTGTGTATGAGATCACCTACTCGTATCCCAGCCTTAGAAGCAGATGAATTCTTCTCTACCTTAAGAACTACTACACCTTTCTCATTACTGTTAAGATTAAAATACTTATGGTGTTGCTTAATTCCACCAACCGCAAGACCCAAAAATGATGCAGGCTTATCCGTGTGAAACTTCTTATCAGTACCCTTCTTTGCAGTCTTATCAGGAGAATAATTACCTAAAACAACGCTTATTTTACGCCTCTTACCATTCCTAAGAATCTCTACACTAACTCTAGTACCTTCTGCATAAGAACTTATACGCCTTTGTAGCTGACTTGTCGCAGTCATCTTACGACCATCTACCTTCGTTATAATATCGCCAGGCTTAATACCTGCCTTGCTCGCAGGACCACCTTCCTCAACATGTTGAATAAATATACCAGCCTTCTTAGATATACTAAAATGCTTCGCAACATCATCAGGTATCTGAGTAATACCAACACCCAAAAAACCCCTGGATATAACGCCCTTATCTATAAGACTTATCACTATATGCTTAACTATATTTATAGGTATAGCAAAACCTATACCTATAGAACCACCCGCCGTGGAATAAATACTCGTATTCATCCCTATAGCCTGACCCCTAATATTTAAAAGAGGTCCCCCACTATTACCTTGATTAATAGACGCATCCGTTTGTATGTAATTCTTAAAACCTGCATTCACATCTATATCATCCCTACCCCTCGCACTTATAACTCCAAAAGTAAAAGTACCCTTAAGACCAAAAGGATTACCTATCGCTATCGCAAAATCACCTATATTAACAGAATCAGAGTTACCAAGAGGTGTAGCCGGTATCTTATGACCCTTCCTTGGCTCTATCTTTATCACAGCGATGTCTGTCCTGCTGTCTCTACTAACTATCTTACCCTTATACTCCTTCTCATCCGGAAACAATACCGTTATATCATCCGCCCCATCTATTACATGATTATTAGTAACTATATAACCCTTCTCACTCAAAACAAATCCTGAACCCAACGAACGAAGCTTCCTCTCACCACCATAAAAATCTTCAAAAAACTTGAAAAATGGATTAGGAAAATTACCACCACCCTTAACCGTCTTTTCAGTCCTAATATTAACAACCGATGGAGTTACAGACTTAGCAACATTCCGTATTGCCCGTTGTACCGACAAAGCCGTATTTAAAGCAGAACGGTCCTTCTCAACATAATTATTCTTCTTATTCTGCTCTATCTCTTTTATAACTTTTTTGGTAGCTGTCTTATCCGACTTGCCATAAAGAAAATCATTTGCATAAGCAAAATAGAAAACAAATACAAAAGAAAATAATATATATACATATTTCCTATACTTTAAACTAAATCCTCTTAACATAATAAATACTCCTTAAATGTAACTGGCCACTTTAATACAATATATGTTTAAATGCTTAACGATTACATTCGTTATTTTATAGCAATTTTACACACCATTCTTTTCAATTTAGAGGCTTATTCTCCTTAGGAAGTTAATTGTCTTTTTCTTAAGAAGTGTTCTGACAACTAAATAAAACTAAAACCAAACTTTGACTATATATCTCTACTGTCCAAAAGAAATAACTTGAAAGGCTGATTACACCAAATACACGCAATAACACATATACTAAAA
Organism: Nereis procera; assembly: GCA_032360585.1. Lineage (NCBI taxonomy): Eukaryota > Metazoa > Annelida > Polychaeta > Phyllodocida > Nereididae > Nereis > Nereis procera. The sequence goes on along the minus strand of JAUOBU010271025.1, from coordinate 124,418 downwards.
AAGGGCTACCATTAACAACACCACAAAGACACCTTTAATACAACATTTTTTTATTTCTTTTTTTTCTGATGTGGCTTAAGCAATTTTAATAGACTTAGGCGGCGAACCACTTTAAATAGGCATCTAGTGTTTAACTTCTTAAGCAATATTATTTCTAATTTCCACGCCGTTTTATGCCTTATTCTTCTTGCTGAAGGTATTTTTCCTTTAAGAGGTTTTCCAACATCTTGATAAGACCCACCAGTTTATAAGATAATAATAACTATTTAATCATATTAAAAAACTATTTATATAATATCTTGAAGTTTACTACAGTTTTTAATAAAAAAGTCGAGCCTGTTTATTATTTACTATTGTTTACTACATATCCACATATGCGTATATGAAAAAAAACTTTTACCTACCATTTGCTATCCTGTTGTGCATAACTCTCATCGTATCGTACATAGCTGTATCCATAATCAAAAACGAAAGAGAGAAAAAAGATATTAAATTACTCATAAATAAAACCTCTATAATACACAATAAAATAGCCGCCATACTCATAAACAATACAAAATCATCAAAAGAAAAAGTAAACAACTACATAAAAACTACACTAAACTCATACCTGAAAAAAGAAACAAACTTCTCATTCTACCATATAAGTTCACTGCAAAACGGTATGTTTATTCCACACACAATAGGAAAAAAACAAAACTCTCATATGATTATGATGAATCTAAATGACTTCAACGAAAATAATCCAGAAACATCCATAATCCATAAGGGAAACTTCACCATCTTCTATAAGAAATTCTACTTCAAAGACAATCCCACATTCCTATTTACAGCTTTCCGTAAAAAATCCTACAACAACATATACATAAACATCTTTTCTATAAATACATCTCTATTAATACTAGCATTCCTTATCCTAAGAACAACAAACAAAGAAAAAAGAAAGAGAAATAAAAAAAATAAATGATACGCAAAATAAGTAGAATATCACATCTAATCGGAATACCTTTGCAAATAATCTTAAGCTTAAGTCTATACCAAAACCTAAACTCAAAAATAGGAACTGGATATGTCTTTAACAATAAAAAAATAGTTAAAAAGTTCTATAGCAAAAGCTTTATTATGCCCCCCAAAGACATAAAAGAACACATATACAAAAGTAAAGATTTCTTCTTTAAAGATAGTAAAACATTTATAGTCAAATCATTCCATACGAAAAACCAAGCCGTTGTCTATATGGAAGATAATTACATCTATAGCCCCCTAAGAAATCCTAAACTATTGAAAACTATAAATGTAAAAGGTTCCTTTAAAGAACCATTCAATATGTATGTAGACATTTATCCAGAAAAATATATCAAACTTCCGGTGTGGACAAAAGCCATAGACTTTTGGATAAAAGAAACGACATACGAAAACTTAAAACTATCTTTCTTTCTAAAATATCCTACTGGAAAAGAAACTATACACAAAATGGATATACCAAAACTAACAAACAAATGGAGAAAACTATATTTCAATGTCTACCCAAAAAAGAAAAATATTGGTGTACAAAATAATATCCTAATAACTAAAATAAGAATTACTAAAAGAGACAACTCTTTCCCCTCCTTCTTCTCCATCACGCTATCAATACCAAAAGCATATAACTATATAAAAAATGATTACAACCTATACAAAGAACCACATAAAAGCATAGAAGACTTTAAACCAAACTCAAACCATTTCAAATACTCACTAAACAACTCAGAATATATAAACTCACCCGAAATAAAAAAATATAAAACCCAAAATCACACAAATAACAAAACATACCTATCAATAAACATAAACAAACACAACAATAAAAGCTTATTTATACACTTCCCCAAAAACAGATATAAACTCTCGTTTGAACATGATATAGGATTGTGGATAAAAGGAAATGAACAAAAAGAACAAATATCTATACTATTTCAGGAAGGAAAAAAACGATATTTCGAACTGGCAATAAAGGAAATATACTTTAAGGGATGGAAAGCTCTAAGAGCATCTATTCCAAAAGATGAAATTAGCTTCTTCAAAAACAAATATGGAGAAAAATACATATACATTATAGGAATTAAAATAACCCCTGCGTATAAAGACAAAGATATATCCATAAGCATAGACAACCTAGAAGCTATAATAAACCCTAAATTCCTCGGAAATATAAAAAAACTCTAAACAGCCTCTCCACCTGACTCCCCAGTCCTAATACGAACACAAGCATCTATTGGCAAAACAAATATCTTGCCATCTCCTAACCTACCACCCTTACCTGTCTTGCTAACCTTTACTATGGTATCTACAGCTGTCTCAACAAAATCATCATTAACAACTATCTCTACCATAAGCTTCCTAATAAAACTAACCTCATAATTACGACCTTTAAAAAGCTCTGTCGTATCCCTTTCACGACCAAAACCGTGTATATCATTAACAGTTAACCTGCTAACTCCCACAAGGGCAAGCGCTTCCTTAAGCTCTTCTAACTTGCTAGGCTGAATAATAGCTTCTATCTTTTTCATCTATTACCTCTAATATCACAAAAACTAAAGTGACCATTGTAATTAATAGCTTAATAAACAAGAAGTTAGTCTTATTTAAAAAAAAACTCGCTGACAATAATATAAATAAAATAACTCTTATCTAATCCTTGGACCATGTAAAAGGAAAAAATAAAATTAATACCCCATACAATTCAAGACGACCAAGAAGCATACAAAAAATTAATACCCACTTGCTAAACACAGACAAAGATGAAAAATTACCATCCGGACCTATCTTACCAAGACCCGGACCTATATTATTCAATGTCGCCACCACAGCCGTAAAACTCTCTACAAGATCACCCTCAAATAAACTTACCATAAGAACCGATAGAAACATTATTATTATATAAATACTAACGAAACCCAAAGTGGACAACAATATACTATCCGACACATGCTCCCTACCAACTCGGACAAGTTTAACATGACGAGGATATATAAACTTTACAAACTCTATATAAACAAACTTAAATATTAAATACACCCTAAGAAGTTTAATACCACCACTAGTCGAACCCGCACAACCACCCGTAAACATCAATAAAATAATTAGAAATTGAGAAAATATAGACCAAACAGCAAAGTGATATACACTATCAGGACCAATCCCAACACCATATCCAGTAGTCGTTAGAATAGAAACAACTTGAAATAACACATACCTAAAAGATACTAATATATCTCCTGAAAAATTATCCGCATATGTCGAAATTATAAGTATTATACTCGCAAGAACTATTATTATGAAATATACTCTAAACTCCCTGTCCTTAAAATAAAACCTATCCTTAAGAACTATAGCCCTATAATGTAAGGCAAAACTAACCCCTGCCAAAAACATAAATATAATGATAATTGTATCTATATAAGAAGAATTATAATGACCTATACTCTCATTCTTCGTGGAAAAACCACCAGTCGCAACAGTACCAAAACTATGACAAAGAGCATCAAAAAAATCCATACCTCCAAGCATTAACAAAATAGTCTCTACAACAGTGAATACTAAATACACCCCCCACAATATCTTAGCTGTCTCACTAATTCGAGGAGCAAGCTTATCCGACATAGGACCGGGAACCTCAGCCTGATAAAGCTGCATACCACCAATACCCATAAGAGGAAGTATCGCCACCGCTAAAAGAATTATACCCATTCCTCCAAGCCAGTGAGACAAACTCCTCCAAAATAATATACCTTTAGGCATCGCCTCTATATCTGTCAATATAGATGAACCGGTCGTCGTAAAACCACTCATCATCTCAAAATAGGCATCTGTAAAATTATTTATTGTACCTATTTCTGCATAACCTAAATAATGTGAATGCAAAAGCAAAGGTATTGTTGCAAATAAAGCCGCCACAACCCAACCAAATGTAACTATCGCAAAGCTTTCTCTCGCCTTAAGACCACTCTTCCTATAACGCTTAGTAAACAGATTTAAGACTATACCTATAAACACTGTAATACACAAAGACTCTATAAAAGCCATCGTGTCATTACCATCATAGTAAACGGAGAATATAAGTGGGAATATCTGAAAGAAACCTATAAATAATATTAATATGCTCTGAACATAAATAACTATTCCAAAATTCATAATTAGCTAAAAAACCTACGAACTTCAACTAACGCCTCAGGCTTGGCAAATACTATTATTCTATCACCCTTTTTAATAATATCATCTCCCCTAGGGATTATCCTCTCATCAAAACGAATAATAGCTAAAACTAAACAACCTTCTGGAAACTTTATATCCCTTAAAGGTATATCTGTAAACTCATAACTATCTTTAACAAGATACTCTACTACCTCTGCATTACTACCTCCAAGAGTAACCACAGACAAAACATTACCTTTTCTAATATACTTTAGTATTTCACCTACTATAGCTATCTTTGGTATGACAACTGCATCTATTCCCAATAAATGAGCAAAAGGTATATAATCCTTCTTTTGTATACTCGCTATCGTCTTAGGAACATTTTCCTTCTTTGCTATCATAGATGATAATATGTTCTTCTCCTCGTCGTCTGAAACTGCTATAAAAGCATCCACCTTCGCAAGACCCTCTTCAAGCAAAGCTTCTCTATCCGTTGTATTGCAATTAACAACCTCTATCTTATGATAGCGTTCAGAAAATCTAATACATTTATCTGTATCTTCCTCTATAACCGTAACATTAATATCATTCTTCTGAAACTCCCTACAAAGAAGAGGTGTAATACTTGATATGCCTATTATAAAAACTCGTTCCACATATCTCAAAGACTCGTGAAAATAAGGAGCTATTTCTACGAAATCGTCTGTCTTAGCTATAATATAAACCCTATCTCCAGGATATAAAAACCCCTTCCCTCGAGGAATAATCATCTCATCATCTCGTAGTATAGCTATGATAAGCATTTTCTTAAGGGCTTCTATTTTACCTATTTCTCTAATCGGTATCGACGCTATTTTAAGACCACTTGTTATATGAAAGCCTTTTATTATAAGTTCCTCTTCCACAAAGTCTATTATCTCAAAAGACGCCGGAGATATTATAAGTTTCATTATATGATCAGTCGTAACATCTTCAGGGTTTATAAGAACATCTATACCAAGCTCTTCTTTGTTAAAAAAAGCATCTCTACCATCATCTTCTACGAAATGTCTTCTAATCCTTGCAATCTTAGAAAAAACATTAAACTTCTTCGCAACAAAACAGGCAATCATATTAGTTTCATCCAAATCTGTAGCCGCAATAAGTACATCACATTCCTTTATCCCCGCCTTATTCAAAGTAGCAAAATCACTGCCATAGCCAATAACCGTTAGTACATCAAGCTTTTTACTAAGTTCAAGTATTCTTTTAGGATCTCTGTCTATAATTACCACATTATGTTTTTCCTCAACAAGACGCTCCGCAATGTGAATACCAACTTCACCTGCACCTATGATAATTACATTCATATATTCAACCCAGCTATTTCTAGGATAAAAAAATAATACATTCTGTGGCTCGCCGCCTTAATAAAATATAGATTTACCCTTTAAGGACACTATTTATTGTTTCCTATAAGGCTTTAGACCTTATCTTTCTTAGTTTGAAGGTATTTCCTCTTTCGGAAGTTAATTTTCTTTTTACTTAAGAAGTTTTTTTACAAGATTCTATTAAAGTAGAATTGCACAATTAAATTTAGCAACTAATTTACCGAATCTAAGGAAAAGTTGTCATTCTGTGGCAAACCACTTTATAATATACGGAGATAAAAAATGAGCGAGGAACAAATGGCTGATATTAATATGCGTCTTGCTGAGGTTTCAAGCAAGTTTAAACCAAAAGTAAAACTTACCGTAGAAAATGCAAGACAGCTTATGGAAGAAAATTATAAAACCATCCGTCTACTTGATAAAGAGATTTCTCATAGATTATATGGTTAGGCTGTTTGTGGCTCGCCAATTCTTTCTTTAAGAAGTTAATTTTCTTCTTAACCCCATGAGATTTTCTTACACTATATTTATGCAATTTATTCTTCTTCTGGTAGTTTCATAGGCATAATAACTGAGAAATAGTTTTCCTCATCCTTACCCTGTATTAGTATGGGTTTGCTATGCTCTGTTATGTGTATTTCTATGTCCTTCGGTTCGATTTCTTTTATTGCGTCTATAATATAGTTATAATTAAATGCAATTGATGTTTTTTCTATTTTATTTTCAAGCAATACTTCATCTTTTGCTTCACCAAGTTCGTTATTGCTACCATATATAGTGAGTAAGTCATCTATTAGCTCCAATTTAATTAGAGATATTTTATTGTCAACCATAATAGATACTCTTTTTACAGCATCAAGAAAGTTCATTCTATCTACAACTGCTATATTTTGTATACTTTTGTCGGGTATAACCTCACTATAGGATGGGAAAGCTCCGTCAAATAAATTAGAAAATATTTCAGTTGTTCCTATCTTGAAAAATACCTTCTTTTCAGTTATGGATATAAGACAGTCGCTGTCTTTATCTTCGTTTGTTTTGCCATCAAGTATTTTAGCAAGCTCATTAAGTACCTTAGACGGAACAATTATTGCAAAGTCTTCTATTTCTTTATCTTCAGTATTTAGCTTGTGTTTTATTATGGCTAGCCTCTTGCCATCTGTTGCAACAAAGCTTAATTGTTCACCTTTCTTTTCAAAGAGTATTCCGTTTAAGAAATATCTGCTTTCATCTGTAGAAGCTGCGGGTATTGTTTTCCTAATTATTTCTCTAAATGTAAGTTCTTTTAATCTAAAAACATTGTGTTCAACAAAAATAGGTATTTTAGGAAAGTCGTCTTTAGGAATACCTTGCAATATAAAGCTTGCTTTTATATCTGGACTATCTGCCTTTATTTTAACCTTATTTTTACTTAGGATAAATCTAAGAGGCACATTTATAAAGCTCTTTACAATGTCAGATAGTTTTCTTGCCTGCACAGTTATAGAACCCTCTGATATTATTTCTGCAGGTATTGTACTACTAAATCCAATCTCAAGATCTGTTGCACTTAAGTTTATGCTATTTTCTCTTGTTTCTATTAGAATGTTAGACAATATAGGTATTGTACTTCTTATTGATACTACATTTTCAGCAAAACTTAAAATATGTCTTATTTCGTTTTGTAAGCATATAAATTCCATTGTTTCTATACCTTCCTTGATATCATAAAAATAACATTAATTGCGGCGAACCGCTTTAGATAGACACACATTTAACTTCTTAAGCAATATTCTTGCTCAAGAAGAAGTTTGTTTACAATTAATTGATATAACTAAAAAGTTATTTCTGCGTTTATTAAAAGCCGTTTTCTACAAGTAATATACAAATAAACTTATCACAACTATATTATACTTAATCTATATATAAATTTAATATTATTATTATTATATAATTCTGTTTTGTAGATAACCATATTACGCAGTGCATACCAATAAGTTATCTGGTTAAAAAGGCGTTTATAACTTTCCCCAATTTATTAACAATCAGTTATAACAGTATAATATTCATTTTACAATTGTTAGTAAAACAATAATTATATACAATCAAAGGACAAGTTTCATACAGTTTATCAACAGCTTACCAACGGTATATTCTATCTTTGTTTGGCTTACGACCCTTGATGTATCTAGAGTTCTTTCTTTATGGGAAGTTAATTTTCCTTTTCATTAGAAAGTTTATTTATACCTTTGTTAGCTTTATTTTTATATTCTCCAAATCATTCCTTGTGGACTCGTTTTCATATAATTCCTTTTCTATTTTTTTACACGATGAAATCATAGTGGAATGACTTCTGCCCCCGAATTCGTTACCAAGCTCTGTAGTAGATAGATTTGTAAGTTGTTTAGCTATATATATGGCAATTTGTCTTGGTTTAGCTATGATTTTAGAGCGTTTTCTTGATTTTATATCGTAGAAATTTATGTTGTAGTAGCCTGCAACATTTTTTATAATCTGTTCAACAGATATGTTTTTACCCAGTGTATGAGTTTGTAATATATCCTTTAGGTGTTCTGATACTGAATCTAATGTAATATTTGTTTGTAATAGGTCTTGAAGGGCTTTAGTCTTTATGACAGCGGCTTCTATGTCTCTTACATTGTTGGTAATATTGTTTGCAATGAAGTCTATAATATCTTCATTTAGTTTTATATTATACTTTATAATCTTCTTTTTTATGATTGCTTTTCTTGTTTCCAAGTTCGGTGGTTTTATGTCTGCAATTAGTCCAGATGCAAATCTGGATACTAGTCTGTCGGTAACCTTTTTTAATTCTTTTGGTGATCTGTCGCTTGTGAATACCATTTGTTTACCGGATTGCTTTAGTAAATTAAATGTATGGAATAGTTCTTCTTGTATGCCTTCTTTTTTTTCGAGGAATTGAATATCATCAACCAGTAGAAGGTCAGCGTACCTGTATTTTAGCCTAAAGGCGTGAACTTTACCTTTTTGTAGAGAGTTTATATACTCGTTGGTAAATTGTTCACTTGTTATGTATATTGTTTGCATAATAGGGTCTTTGTCGTATACATAGTGTCCTATAGCCTGTGTCAGGTGAGTTTTTCCAAGACCGACACCACCGTATATAAACAAAGGGTTGTATTCTTTTCCGGGGTAGTCTGCAATCCTTCTTGCGGCGGCATGGGCAAGCTGACTATTAACACCAACAACAAATTGTTTAAATGTATATTTAGGATCAAGGGATTTTAGGGAGCTTATCTTTTTTTTTGATTGTTGTTGTTCATCTTCTTTGCTTTTGTTTGTATATGATTTATGCTTATATGTGTGGAGTTCGTTTCCCTGGGTATCTTCTTCGAGTAATATTTCTATAGACAGCTTATTATCCAGAGTTTGTGATAGGAAGGAGTTTATAGGTATAAGGTACTTTTCTTGAAATCTTTCTTTATATATAGAATTGGGAACGGATATTAAGATTGTATCTTTGTCTGAGGGTAGATATTTGATATAATCAAGCCATAGTTCTTTATCTTTGGGGAATGTTTTGTCTAAGAACTTGGAAATTAATTTATGATATTCTTCGTTCATAACCTAAGCCTTTGCCTGACGAAGCACTTTTAATAGATATCCAGCGTTTAACTTCTTAAAAGCCGTACTGTTTCTAATATACTCCGTTTTATGTCTTATTCCCCTTAAAAGGTTTTAGACCTTATCTTTCTTAGATAAGAAGTTTGTTCACAAAGTTCATAACTTATCAACAAGTTATGAACAATATATTATTCATCGTATATACTATCTTATTTAGTGTAACTATAGTTAGTTAACTTGTAGTTTATTATTACAAACAAGATATTTTTCCTTTGTTTAGACAGGTTACTAACAAAGCACTGTATATTTATGCACATACAATGTGTCGACAGTTTTAAAAAGTATATATTATTTTTATTTGCATTTCTTTGGTAATTGTGGCTTGCCATTTTTAATGAACACAGATTTAACTTTTTAGTTACACTGTTGCTCGTCACTTTGAGGATACTATTTTGTAAACAAACTTCTTAAGGGAGAAGAAAATTAGCTTCTTAAAGGGAAGATACTCACAAACTTAAGAAGAATAGGACACGAAATATCGCAGAAACTATCAATAATATTGCTTAAGAAGTTAAACACTAGATGCCTATTTAAAGTGGTTTGCCACACTATTTGTTATTTTTTTACGAGGTTCTCTGTCTTATTCTTCTTAATTTGAAGCTATTTTTCCTTAAAGTTAGAAACTAATTTAGCTGTTCTTTCTTCAATGATTCTCCAAAGAATGGCTCTTCATATATATCTGTTTTGGCGTGCAGGTAGTCAAGGTATGTATAAAATCCCTCTGCTATTTCTTCAGTTTCGCTTACAATTCTAATTTTAAGCAGTCTAATAGGTCTTATCCCAGGACCAATGCGATATATTTGTTTCGCATACTTAGGGATTTTAAACTTTATATTTCTCCATCCTCTAAATGTCAGTTTTGGTCCTTTTATAATAAATAGTTTACCAGTGAAGTCTTGAATATATATTTCGGGTGTATAATTGTATCCCATACCCCACATATAGCAGTATATGGAGTCTACTTTCCCTGCAAGGAGTATATAATTTGGGTAGTCAAGCTTATTTTTTTTGTATTGTTGTTCGTTTAAAATATCATTATTTACAGATGTTTCTGACGCAGATAGCCTTCTATTAGTTGGAGTTATAGCTAGCCAGTTAGTGCCTTTGTAATCCCAAGTAGCTCTTACAGCAAGTATAGTTTGTTCGTTTTTGAGGTGTGGACTCCTGTATATGATCGGAGGTAGTAATTTTCTCCTTGTTCTTTTTTTGTTTGAGGGGTCTACTTTAAGCCATTCCATCCATTTATCGCTCGGTATATATTCCTTTATATCTATGTTAAATGATTTGGATCTGAATTTGGAGAATGATATTGCCCAATCTCCTGGTTTTTCAAATCCATCTATAGCGAGTTCCACTATATTTAGAGGTTTAGTTTTGTTTGATCTAGTAATGTTTTTTTCTGGAAGAACAATAAGAAGGGTGATAAAAGTAATAAAGAAAAACATAGCGAACTTTTTCATAAACTATCCTTGGACTATCGTAAGTTTCTAAGAACAGTTTCTATGATATAACTATATTTCTTTATTACTTTTTATTTTTTGTGTCCTGCATATTTTCGAAATATAAACTTAACTTTTTATCTATATGTTAGTAGCATATTTTATTCTTTTTTGAAGCTCTTATTTGCTTTAGTTGCTTATTCTGTGTTTCCATACTTCTTTGCTATTTTCAAGCCCTTTTCCTAAGAAGTCTTTACCAGATAGGATTATTTTGCTATGTAAGTAATCCATATATATGTATGTGTCGGCAAGTACAGTTTCTTTTGGGTTACTAGTAAGTCTAATTCTTTTAAGTTTTGCAGGTTTGTTGGAGTGAACTATGCGGAAAGGTATTTCAGCAGTTATTCTTCTCCAACCTTTAAACTTTATATCCCCAGCCTTTATACTATACAATGTACCTTTACTATCTTCTAACTGAAACTCCAGTGTATATTGGGTTTTATTGTTGCTCCATACAAATAGACCAATTTCAGTGCTATGAGCAGGGATAAGAATGTAATTACCAGAACTATAATTTATATACTCAGGAGCGTCGAGTATTCCATGATTATTTAATACTTGGTCAGGATATCTACCTATTTTATTTTCGCTGTATCGTTCTTTGTCGTCGGATTTGGTATTGTTGTTTGGTTCTATTGATATCCAATTGTATCCTTTTTTATCCCATCTTGTTTTCACACCGAGTATTGTTACTTCTTCTTTCAGAATGGGAGCATTTTTATAGATGAATGTTGGTAAGATTTCTCTTTTTTTTAGGTTTTTATCGTCGGCAGGAAACCATCCATACCAGTCTTTATCCAGTTCTTTTTTTTGTGTATCATCTTTTTTCCCCCATTGTGCGGATCGAAACTTAGAGAATTTGACCATCCATTCTCCAGGTTTTTCAAACCCATCTATGGTGTAGAAATGTATAGATTTATCCTCAACGGCGTTAATACTACTTCCTGAATTATTGATTGTTACTGTAACTATCAGGCAAATAGAGAACAATAATGCAATTTTTATCTTAGACACAATATCCTCCTTCTGTGGCTTCTCATTTTTAATATACACATACAGAGCCTTTTTTATGAAGCTTTTTAGTTATCATATTAATAGCTTGTCTGTATTATTCTTAATATGCAAACGAAATAATCATACTTATCTGATTATCCTTTCGGATTTTGTATTTAGAAATTAAAATAAAAGTTTTTTGTTTATTTTTTCTGTTGTTCTATATTTTACCAAAAGCGGTGAGCGAGAAAGTATGAAAAAAAGTTTTATAACTAGGTCAGTATTGGCTTGGTCATTTTTTGATTTTGCTAACTCAAGTTATACTACGGTTATTATAAGTGCAATATACAGTCGTTATTTTGTTAATGTGGTAGCTTGTTCTTTGGACAGTTATGAATCGGATAGTTTGTGGCTTACGACTTTGTCTATTTCTTATTTGTTAGTTTCTTTTATTTCGCCTATTTGGGGTGTTTTGAGTGATATATCAAATAATAAGAAGCGTTATTTATTTATTTCTTATGTATTTTGTGTTGTGCCTACTTTTCTTTTATTTTTTACTCAGGAGTGTGATATAGTATTTGCAATGCTATTGATAATAGTATCAAATATGGCATTTTCTTTAAGTGAGAATGTTATATCATCTTTTCTTCCGGATATAGCATCGAAGGGTTCTATGGGTAAGGTTTCAGGTTTTGCTTGGGGTTTTGGTTATTTGGGTGGTATTTTATCTTTGCTTGGTTCTATGTTTATTATAAGTTTTTTTGGTGGTAGTTATGGTGTACGAGTATCATTTTTGTTTACGGCATTATTTTTTGCTATTTTTGCGATACCTACTTTTCTGTGGTTAAAGGAGAAAGGTGTCAATTCTGAAGAGTTAAGTCATTCTTTTTTAGTACTTCTTAGTCTTTCTTACAAGCGTCTTTTGGGTACATTTAGAAGGCTTATATATTTTAGTGAGCTTGTTAAATTGCTTTGTTCTTATTTTTTGTATTATGCAGGTTTGATGACAATAATAGGTTATTCTGCTATATATGCGGATAGGGTTTTTCATTTTAATGATGTTGAGATATTATTGCTTATAATAGAGGTTAATGTTGCTTCTGCTTTGGGTTCATTTTTGTTTGGTTTTGTTCAGGATAAGCTTGGAGCAAAGCGTACACTTGTATTAATACTTATTTTTTGGATATTTCTTTTTGTTGGTATTTTTTATACGGAAGTCAGGTGGTTGTTTTGGATTATGGCTATTTTTCTTGGTATGGGTATAGGGGGCGTTCAGTCTAGCACTCGGGCTTTGGTTGGAATATTTTCGCCTAGTGCTTATGCGGGTGAGTTTTATGGTTTGTGGGGTTTTTTTGGTAAGCTTTCGTCAATAGTGGGTCTTTATTCTTTTGCTTTGGTATTGGAATGGTTTAAGTCGTCTCGTTACGCTATTTTATTTTCTATGCTTTGTTTTATTTTAGCATTATTTGTTTTATTCTTTGTTAAAGAGAGTAAGGGTATCAGGCAAGGCTCTTCGGCTACATAGTTGTTAAAAAGCTATTAAAGATAAAAAAACACACATTAATATTAAGAAGAACAAGGCATAATATGGGGTAGAAACTAGAAATAGCATTGCTTAAGCAGTTAAACGCTAGATGCCTATTTAAGTGGTTCGCCAGACGAAGTCTTGTATCGCTTAGGTTTTTTTGTTTGTGTTGTGTAATACCTTATAGATAGCAGAGATGTCAAGGTTTTCGATGTTCATATGAAAGGTTTTTGCATATAATTCTTTTGTTATGGAGCCTGTTAGTAGAGGTTTCTTAAGCTCGTACGCAAGGTCAGATAGACAGTTTAAATCTTTGTATAGAAGAGCGCTTGAGAAGTGGGTAGTAAAGTCTTCTTTTGTTAGTTTGTCTCTTTTTATGTTGAGTATGAGTGAGTCTCCTCCACCTTTCGATAGTATATCAAAAACTTTGTTTTTCTCAATGCCAATCTCTTGTCCAAAGGAGAATGCTTCAGCAAGAGTTGTCATAAAGTTTGCAATAACAAAGTTATTAAGGACTTTCATTTTTGAGGCAAGGGATATCTCCTCAAGAAAGAATATGTTTGCTCCTATTTTTTCTATAAACGGTTTTGCTTTTTCATATGCTTCTTTTGCTCCGCTTACAAGGACAGTAAGTGTGCCTTTAAGGGCGGGAGGAACACTTCCCAGTACGGGAGCTTCCAAGTATAAAGCTTCTCTATCTTTACAGTATTTATGAAAGTTCACTACTGTATTATAGTGGTTTGTGCTGATGTCTATGATAATCTTATTTTTTAGATTGGCACTAAGTATCCCGTCAGGCATAGTAAAGACATTATCCACAGCTGAGCTGTCAAAAAGACAAACAAACACAACATCTACCTTTTCCACGAGTGTGCGAGGGTTTTCGCATATATCAGCTTTTATGTTTTTGTATTTACTTTTATCTCTATTCCAGAGACTAAGCTCTGAGCCAGTTTCTATTAGGTGTGTTACCACAGCCTCACCTAGTTTACCAAACCCAATAAACCCAATCTTCATAAGACAACATCCTATTATTTATTTTTGTTTAATTATCGTGGCAAGCCACTTTAATACACACAGATTAACCTTCTAAGGTTTAGCACCTGCTGTTTTCTATATGGTTCTACACAACATTCTTTTAAGTTTAGAGGTTTTCTAATAGACTAGTGTGTTTAATCAGGGGTTTTCAGATGTAAAGCAAGGGTATTCAGCCATTTTATCGAGTGTCTTTTTTATTATGACATATCTCATATTGCATCTCTTGCAATCTTGTATGTGTTCTAGTCTATTAGGATGCTTATCATCAAGTATAAGCTCATTAATTTCTTTGTTTGTTAGACAGGACATCTCATCCCCCTAGAAATCTTTCTTCAGAAACTAGTTACCGTATTGAATGTAATAGGCAAATATACACAATATATTATTAAAGTCAATAATATTTAAGAATAATTATTTTACAAACGGGCTTCTTGAGGAAAGAAAAAATTATCTTCTTAGAGGAAAAATACCTTCATACTTTAAGAAGAATAAGGCAGAAAACAGCGTAGAAAAAGGAAGTGTTGCAATCTAAGAAGCTAAGTCTATTAAAGTGGTTCTCCACAGGAGAAGGCATAAAACCTTGTACAAAGTAGTAATAGAATAGCTTAAAAGTTAAACAATAGATGCCCATTTAAAGTGGTACGCCACAATTTATTTAGTTGTCATTTTTTTCTTGTATGTGAGGTCTATTATTTGAGCCAGAAAAGCTATCAAGAAAGCAAGGATACTAACAATGATAAATATATAGATTTTATCCTGATTAAAAACGCCAAAGAAATATAAGACGAAGTACAATCCAACAATGATTAGCTTGCTATAGCTCCAGAACTTTAATAGCTTTGCGGTTAGAGTTTTCTTTTTTCTGATGGTAAATGCGGAGATAACAAGCAAACAGTCTGTTATGAATATAGCGAAGTGGCTTTCGTTGTCATAGAAGCTTATATGTTCTGAAAAGAGGTTTGTATATATAAGGAATAGGCTTAGAAGGGTAAAAATAAATCCAAATACGAAAAGAGAAATAGCAATCTTTAAGTCATGTTTTCTTTTCTCTTTATCCAGTGTAAACATTGGGAAAATAATTCCTGAAAATAGGACTGTCAGTAATAAAACAACAATTAGAAAGCCTATATTTGAGTAAAATGGTGATTTTGGTCTTTTATTTCCTGCAAATATAGTTTTTTCTTCGCTTACAAGTTTTGTTTTTTCTCCCTTGTTGTTTGTTATATTTATCTTATTAAGATGTTCTTTTAGTTTTGCGGGTACGAACATTTCTTCGTAGAAGCTTAGATTGTTGTCAACTGATCCGTTTAAAAGGAAGTCAAAGAGGAAGGTAAGGGAAGGGTTTTCCTCCACTGGTTCTGTCATATAATGTCTAGCGCTTAGATTAGATATTTTGTTATCGCTTTGTTTTTTAACTTCTTTGCTTAGGACAGTATTTATAATATCTCTTACTTTAGTTGAACAGTTGTTGTCTAGGTGGTTATATTTGTATTCTCTATTTTGTGGTTTTACATTTTCTTTTAGGAGTTTAGTTAGCAAATTAATTTGTTCACTTGATAGGTTTAGTTTTTGACTATAGACTGCTCTATTTTTCTTTACATAATATTTGATAGCTGTATTATAGTCTGCAACGCTAAGCCAGTATATTAGGTTTCCTTTTATAAAGTCCTTCACGAATGATGGTGAGAAGCTAAATGTGCCATAGTTGTATAGCAGGTCTTTTTTGTTTCTTGTGTTTTTCACTCTAATTGCGTTATGTCCCCACTGTGTATATAGTTCTTCACCTTTGTCTATTGTTATGATATACACTTCGTCGTCTGATTTACTGTGGAGCGTAGTAATGGTTAGCAAGCTTATAAGTACAAGCAAGCAAAGTACTTTGTATTTTTTTAGCATTATTATATATATCCTTAGTTTTTTTTTTGTTTATAGACAGGTTTTGGTTTTAAGAACACCTTGTCTTATTGTCCTGTAAACAAACTTTTTAAGGGCAAAGAAAGCTTCCTTCCTAAAATGACAACACCTTATTAAATTGGTTCCCCACATTGTCTTTTGTAAAACCTTCTGAAATGAGAAGGCAATTAACTTTTTGTAAGAAGTCAATTTTGCATTTATTAAAAGTGGTTTGCCAAACTTTGTATATATTATCTATTTTATAATAAAAATGTTGTAAACAAAACTTCTTGAGGAAAAAGAAAATTAACTTCTTAAAGAAAAAATATCTTCAAATTAAGAAGAATAGGACACGAAACCTCGTAGAAATTAGCAATATTATTGCTTAAGAAGTTAAACGCTAGATGCCTATTAAAGTGGTTCACCACAGTAAGAGGAATGATGCGTAAAACCTCATAAACAATAAACAATATTCTTAATAAGTAAATATATATTTTATTAAAGTGGCGAACCATAGCACAAAACACGGAGATTTTAAAGAGATATGTTTTTTTTCACAAAGCGAGAGTTTTTAAGATATAAGGAGATTGTATTGCGATTTTTTGCAATTGGTCTATTATTTGTCTTGTTTACAGGATTTAGTTGTATAGATGAGGATAAAGGCAAAGGTGATCTTCACAGCGATGGAGCCGGCAATCTTTTGAGTAAATTGGAGCTTTCCAATGTAGAAGTAGAGTTACCACATTATGAAGAGGATTTGTTTGTCTCATATTACAGGAAGCGTGATTATGCTAGGGTAATAGATGAGTTAACAGGTGGTTATAAGTTAGCAAAGGCAGAATTAGACCTTGATTTATCTTTTAGCAGGAGTTATGTAATTGGGATGAGTTTTTTTTATGAGAAGCGTTATAAGGAGGCAATTCCTTATCTTCTTATGAGTATTAAATATAATAGTCCCATACAGGATTATATATATTACAATCTTGGGCTTAGTTATTATCGTTCTGAAGGGTTTAAGGATGCGCTTTATTATTTCAGTTTGCTTAGATATAACTATCCTTTTTTTAGGGAGATAATTAAGGTAATTGAACTAGAAGCTAGGTATTATTTATTAAATGGTGAGTTTCTTACACTTAGAAGAGAGTTTTTACCTTTTTTGGATAGGATTAATAAAAGAGATGGCATAAATAGCAGTAGTGTAGATATAGCTAGGCTTATAGAGCAGCTTTGTTTTTTTCTTGCCAGGTCTTATTCAGAGGGGGGGAATTATGATAAGGCAATATTTTATTATAGGAAACAGCTTAATCTTTTATCGTCTTTGTCTTATGCTAAAGAGACTGTAAAAGATATTCAATCCTCTTCTTATAAAGACAGGCTTAATGCTGTGGATCACCTTTTCGTAGCAAGATATTATTTTAAGAAGAAAGATTATAAAAGGGTTGTATCCTTTTTGGATAAGGCGGGAAGTACTTTATCTTCTCTTTCTCTATCTTCTTTTCCCCTAAGGGAAAAGTTTAGATATGTCTCTATGTTGTTTGTATCTCACGAAAGACTGGGTAATGACAAGAAGGCATATAATCTGTACAACAAGTATTTTTCTTATTTTAAGGATAGTATATTTCACAAGAAATTAGATTATGTTTATTCCCGTTCTTTCAAGTCAAGGGATTATGTTAAGGCTTATCATTATTTAAGAACTATAGTTATGGATAGTTCTCATCCAATGTCAAAGGAAGCGTCTAAAGATATAATGTCTTTGCTTGAGTCTATGTTAGAGACTGGTTTGGTTTTGTCTTCGAGTAATATTGTTTCATCTAGTGATTTATCTTCTTTGCTTACAAAAGTACTAAATATAGGGAATTATAGACTTGTTGAGAGATTTTTTCTTTCGTATTTGGGGAAGGGTAGAGATTATGGTTTTATTTTTAGAGTGTTTTCGGGTATAGACTATTCTTTATTAAAGCCTTACAGGAAACCTATCTTTTTCTATTGGCTTGGTGAGATTTCTATGAAGCTTGGTAATAGGGATAAGGGTATTTCTTTTTTCAAGCGTTCTTATCTTGTTCATAGGAGGAACTACTATTCTCATTTATCAGGGGATAGGCTTGCATCTTTGCTGGGGGAGGAGGATGAAAGTTTTAAGAAAATATGTATGGAGGAGAGGGAGAATTACAAGGAGTTTTTGTCATCGAGTTCTTTTAATGAGCGTTTATCTTCTCTTAAAACCGAGTATGATTTTTCTAAAGAGCGTTCATATCTTTTTCATAAGTCTTTTACTTTTCTTTCAATTGGAGAGCTTGAAATAGGCTATGTTTTATTTAAGGAGTATGTATCTGGCTTATCAGATAGGCATCATTATTATTTACTTTCTGCGAAGTTGTTTGAGGAGCTTGGTTTAAATCAGTTTTTTATATCTTATATGGATTTACTTTTAGATTATCTTAATGGGTATATGAATGGTGGTAAATTGATACCTTTTCTTGGAGAGAAGGTTTATCCTCTTTACTATAAGGATATAGTGTTTGATGAGTCTTCTAATTATAATATAGACCCTTATTTGGTAATGGCTTTGATAAGAGAGGAGAGTCGTTTTAATTCTTCTGCGTTGTCTGTGTCTGGGGCTTTGGGTCTTATGCAGCTTTTGCCTAGTACGGCGAAGTGGTTATCGACTTTTAGCAATGTTAGGTATAAAGGGGTTTCTAATCTAGATTTGTATGATGAAACGGTTAATATTAGTTTGGGAGTGAGGTATCTTGACTTTCTTTTCAAGCGGTCATCTATTTTGAAGTCTATCGCGGGTTATAATGGGGGTCCTACTCGTATTAGGAGGCTTTTCCGTGAGATAGACAAAGCCAACGATCTTGTTAATGAGGATCATTTCATAGAGCTTATAGACATATCGGAGACTAGGAATTACGCAAAACGGGTGATGAATAGTTATTATATGTACAAGTTAATTTACTCTCCAAATTAGCTATGAGTAAGCAAATTACTTAACATCTTCTAAACAACTTCATTAAGGAGAAAGCAAATTAGCTTCTTAAAGACAAGATACCTTCTAATCAAGAAGCATAATGTGTAAAACAGCGTGGAAATTAGCAATAATATTGCTTAAGAAGTTAAATCTGTGTCTATTTAAAGTGGTTCGCCACACTATTTAAAGTGGTTCGCCACAACATCTATGTCCCACCATTAATTAAGTTCATTATTTTGTCCTATTGTAACAGGTTCTATAAAAGAGTTCTTTATTTATTCATTTTTTTATTTCTTTTGTAAGCTTCTTTTTGTATGTTTCTACACATTATTTTTAAGGAGTATGATAATGTTGAACAAAGTGTATTTAAAATCACTTGTGATTTTATTAAGTGCTAGTTTACTAGTATTTACATCTTGTGGTAAGTCTGATACGGGTTCTAAGTCTGATCCTGTGGCAAAGGAAAAGAAGAAGAAGAAAACTGCTTCATTAGTTTTGGCTACAGCATCTTTGGGTGGTACTTTTTATCCAGTTGGCGTAGCTCTTTCTACCTTAGTCAGCGTTAAACTTGCTAAGAAGAAAAAGATTACAATGAATGCGATTAATTCTGCAGGTTCTGGAGAGAATGTAAGTTTGCTTAAGTCTGGTGAAGCTAATCTTGCGATATTGCAAGGTTTATTTGGCTCAATGGCTTGGCAAGGTACGGGTAAGTATAAGGGAAAGCCTCAAGATTATTTGCGTTCAGTTACGATGTTGTGGCAGAATGTGGAGCATTTTGTAATCCTTAGTAAGTATTCTAAAGCCGGTAATATCAAGGATATAGATAACATAAAAGGCAAGGTTTTTTCTATAGGGAAGCGAGGTTCTGGAACCGAGACTTCTGGTACAACTATATTGGAATCTTTGGGTTACAATGTGAAGTCTGACTTTGTTCTTGAGCATTTAGGTTATTCATCTTCGACCTCGGCGATGCAGGACAAGAGGATTGATGGTATGAATATCCCAGCTGGTGTTCCTGTTTCTGCAATAACGCGTGCGTATGCGTCTTTGGGTTCGTCTAATATTAAAGTTCTTGAGTTTACAGATGCCCAGATAAAAGAGGTGAATAAGACTTATCCGGTGTGGAATAGGTTTGTTATAGAAGCAAATACTTATCCCGGTCAAGCTAAGGCGATAAATACGATTGCTCAGCCTAACTTTCTTGCTGTACACAAGGATACAAGCGAAGAAGTTATTTACAATATAACCAAGACTATTTATGAGAACCTTAATTTTCTTAGCAATATACACAAAGCGACTAAGGTGATGGCTTTAAATAAGGCTATCGCAGGTTTGCCTGCTCCCCTTCATCCTGGAGCTGCTAGGTATTACAAGGAGAAAGGACTTAACATTCCTTCTTCTTTGATAGCTAAATAATTTCTTATAAGTAATTCCTTAATAGAGACGGAGGTTTATCTTATTGTAGTGATGCAGTAGATAAGCCTTTGTTTCGCTTATTGTGCTTAGCAGCGAAAAGACATATTAATATAAATAAACTTCTCAAGTAAAAAGAATATTAACTTCTTAAAGGGAAAATACCTTCACATCAAGAAGAATAAGGCGTAAAACAGCGTGGAAATTAGCAATAATATTGCTTAAGAAGTTAAGTATGCGTCTATTTAAGTGGTTCGCCACATATTAGGGAGATAAATATGATAGATTGGAAGTATCATAAAGAGGGAGATAGAGGGGTAAAGGTTTTTTATTATCTTGCTATTTTTATAGCTCTTTTTCATATATGGGTAAATGTGTTTGGATTATTATCAGAGCTTTGGCGTAATGCTATTCATTTTAGTTTGCTTGGTTCACTTGCCTTTTTGACTTACCCTTTGTACAAGAAGAAGCCTTCTGGCAAGGCGTTTTATGTAGATATATTCTTTATTATTCTGATTGTATTAGCGGCTTTATATCTTGTTTTTGGAGAAGACGCTCTTCACGCACGGAATGAAGAGGTTATTTTTACTGATTTGTTTTTTTCGGCAGTGTCTATAGTTTTGGTTGTAGAGCTTAGCCGCAGAACTTCTGGTTTAGTTATGCCTGTATTAATAGTATTGGTACTGACTTATGCTTTATTTTGGGGTAGTTGGCTTAGTGATGAGAGTATGTTTTATTTTCCTGGGGTGAGGCTTGAGCGTGTATTGTATAGGATGTTTTTCACAGACGAGGGTTTATTTGGTCCCACCGCTTCGATTTCGTCAACATTTGTTTTTATGTTTATGTTATTTGCTTCGTTTTTGCTTAAGTCTGGAGGTGGTGATTTCATAATAAACATAGCGCAGTCGCTCACTCGCAAGGTAACGGGTGGTTCAGGAATAATAGCGGTTTTGTCTTCTGGTCTTATGGGTACAATATCTGGTAGTGCGATAGCGAATACGGTTTCTACTGGTTCGGTTACGATACCGATGATGAAGAAGGCGGGTTTTAGTCCTCAATTTTCTGCAGGTGTTGAGACGGCAGCGTCTACGGGTGGTCAGATTATGCCACCGATTATGGGAGCAGGGGCATTTATTATGGCGGAATATACGCGAGTACCCTATTCTACAATTATAGGTATAGCGTTTTTGCCTGCGGTTTTATATTTTGCGACGGTAGGTTTTTTTGTTTATCAGGAGGCGAAGAAGTTAGGCATAGAGGTAGATAAGTCTTTATCGGAAGAATCAATAACCAGTATTCTTCGCGAGGGTATACATTTCTTTATCCCTATAATTGTTCTGGTAATTATGTTAATTTTGCGGTTTACTCCTAGTTATGCGGCAGGTTATTCGATACTGGCAGTTGTGGCGGCTTCTTATTTGTCTAAGAATCATAAGATGTCGTTTACAGACATATTAGATTCGCTTGCACTTGGTTCTAAGAATATGTTGACAACAGGTATTTTGCTTGTAGCGGTTGGTGTAGTGATAGGTGCTATTACTATGACGGGAATATCGATTACTTTTTCACAGATGATAATAACTTTATCAGATGGGAATTTACTAATAGCGATAGTATTTATTATGTTGGCTTCTTTATTTCTTGGAATGGGTTTACCGGTTACGGCGGCATATATAATGCTTGCGATATTGGCGGGACCTGCACTTAGTGGTATGGGTATTAGCCTTCTTACGGCACATATGATAATATTCTGGGTTTCTCAGGATTCTAATGTAACGCCACCGGTTTGTCTTGCGGCGTTTACGGCGGCGGGGATAGCGGGTGCGAGTCCGATGGCGACGGGTTTTCAGTCTTGGAAGCTTGCAAAGGGTCTTTATATAATGCCTTTATTATTTGCGTATACAGCGTTATTAAGTGGTGATATATTATCAATGTTAGATGTCTTTGCGTTTGCTTTATTTGGTCTTTATGCGTTTGCGTCAGTTTTCTCGGGATATTTTTTTGGTTTTCTTAGGGTTTATGAGCGAGTTATACTTGTTGTGGTATCTTTTGCTTTGTTTTATCCTGACATATATTATAAACTTTTTGCTTTGTTAGTTTTTGTTGTGTTGTTTTTTATGAGTCGTGGGAGGGTCAAGCCGGTCAAGGCATAGTAGGTGTTTCTTCCAATGCTTTAAACAAACCTCTTAAGCAAAGAAGAAAATGATATTCTTAGGAAGATAGATCACAGTTTGCCTATGCAGTTTTTTTCTTTCTATTTACGATTATATTTCTTATAATCGACTTTGCTATTCTAAATGGAGAAAATGATATAGGAATAGCGAGTGGGTACTGCAGATTGAGGGAAGGCATTTGCCCTATAATGTTTATTTTGTTTATGTCTGTTTCTCCCACTCCCAGCTTGGCAGCCGCTTTGGTGATGCGGTAGTTTTTTGGATAATTGCTGGATATTTCAACTACTCTGTCTACGGCGACGCAATCTATACCGGCGAATAGTAAGTTTAAGTTTTTCGGTTTTCCCCAGATAGGACCATTTTCGTTCATAACAGTGATTGCATCGAGGATGGTGAATGTAGGATTAATGTCTTTGTAGTTTTTGATAAGCATTTCAGCGAATATATTTTCTTTATCTCCGTGTGTAAAATGTAACATAGCCTTTCTTTTTCCGCTTATACATCCAAACAGATTTTTAATAGAGAGTGAAAGTCCAAGCTGGGAATGTACTTTAAGTTTTGCTAGGTTAATTATTTTGTAATCCTGTAATTTTCTGTCTTGAGTATATGTTTTGAGGGGATGTTTAGCTTCATTTAAGTTTATTATGTGTACATTTCTTTTAATAAGCTTTTCATATATGCCTGCTTTTTTTAGTATGCTGGCTGGATTTGACCAAGCTGGCGAGTCCCCTACTGAGACATCAAGATTATGGTCTATAAGTAGTTCAGCGAGTGCCAGTATTAGTTTTGGGTTTGTGATGACAGGGTCATCTTTATATTTTTGCGGTGCAAGTAGGTTAGGTTTTATTAATACATTATCTTTTGCTTGGAAGAGAGATGGTATACCGCCATAGTGTTTAAAAGCTTCCATTATTCTATCTTTTGTATTGCTGTAGCCATCACATTTTATTATTGATATTGTAGACATTTATTCCCCATTGTTTACTTCGCGTATCTTTTTCAAAGATAATATTGTTTTCTATGTTGTGGAGTTTCTTTTCTTGTTATTTTAGAAAAAGTTTTCTATTATAGCCTTCGTTAAAAACTTCTTAAGGAAAAAGGAAATTAGCCTTTTAAAGGCAACAAGACCTTCATCTTAGGAATAATAAGGCATAAAACGGTGTGGAGATTAGCAATAGTATAGCTGTGGCTCGCCACCTTAATGAAACATATATTTACTTCTTAAGGACACTGTTTATTGTTTTCTAGAAGATTTTAGACCTTATTTTTCTTAATTTGAGGGTATTTCCTATTTAGGAAGTTAAGTCTAAGTCTATTAAAAGCGGTGAGCCACACTTTTCTTAAAAAAAGTCAGCCTGTGAGGTTTTCATTAAAGAAACAGATAAAAATATACGATATTAATAAGTTTTATCTTGACAAACATAGCACTTTTGTATATTATGTTGAATAATAATTAGTTGCTAAGGAGTGCTATGTCTATGAAAAGGATTCTAATAATTATTTTGCTTATGGTAATTTCCTTTTATGGGGAATTTGCTTTTGGACAAGCGGATAACACTGCTAAGGACAATAAAGGCTCTATGCTTGAGAAGGTTCTTATTGATTTTTCTAAGTATGATGAGCTTAACTCTGGGGGCGATAGCCCTTATTTGAAAGAGAAGCCCAAGGATTGGGAAAGGAACCCGGAGGCTTATCTTATAACTCAAGAAGATATGTCTTTAGTTAATTGGGTGGTGCGCTTTAATTCTTCAGCGGATGTTGTGGAGAATAAGAATAGTTCTTATGTCAAGAAGGTCCAGACTAAGGACGGAGCAAATGTTCTTGGCGTTAGGATACACTATCCTAAGAACAGATATAATGTTCACGCAGAGGTTAGACCTCTTTTTGAGATTATGGAGTACAACAAGGACGGGAACTTTGCTAATGTTGGAAATGGAGTTATAGACAATGTAGGGGAGTTGAAGGCTCTATCTGTAGAAGTAGCGGGCAGGAACATAAACAATCGTTTATATCTCCGTCTTATAGATAGCAAGAGGAAGTTCCATGATTATTTTATGGGTTATCTTGGTTTTGTTGGTTGGAGAAGGCTAGTTTGGAAGAATCCTTACTATGTGAGTTCTATAGATCAGCGTGATCATGTGAAGACTAAGCTTTATCCTCAAGAGAAGCCTTATTTAAAGTTTCATTCTTTTGTAATAAGTCGCCTTAACGATAGTGTGCGGGGTGATTTTGTTGCTTACTTTAAGAGTGTGGAAGCTTCTTACGATAAGGCAGAGGTCAACACTGAGTTTCTTAATATAGATGATGAAAAGGCTTGGGGTATACAGAGACACAGGATGTTGTTAAAGCAGGCGAGAGAGATGAAGCGACAATCAGAGATACACTTGCTTAGAGAGATGGAATTGAAGCGTATTGGTGGTAAGAATCCAAGTAATGATGTTTCTTCTAATAAGGAAACTGGTAAAAAAGCAGAAAAGAAATAGACGACCATAAGGTCGGCTATAATTGATTAATAGAGATTAATAGAGGTAGTAGCGCTTCCTATTTCTTAGGGAGCGTTTGCCTTTGTATAAGTTGTTAAAGGCTTCTCAATGAGAAGTGTGTCGTGTCTAAGAAAGTAAACGCTGTATTCTCGTTAAGAGTGGTCTTCCACGATAAATGAGATGTTTTTTGCTGTATTAATTCTTCTGTCCTCGCCGAAGGCGATAGAGCTTACCTTTAGTATATATCCAGACTTAAATCTTTTATGTTCGTTCATACCTATCAGCTTAGAGAAGTGCTTGATTTCTTCTTTGGAGAAGGGTGATTTTGTTTTATAGTTTAGTATTTCGTTATTGCTCAGGTATTGTTCTATTTTTAGCTTGACAAAGAGATCGAGTTTTTCATAGTCAAAAGGGTCTATTTGATTTTTTGATAGTTCTGCGCTGGGTATTCTTTTCACTATGCTGTTTGGTATAATATCTGTTTTATATGTTTTGTTTACATACTCGGCTATTTTATAGACCTGTCCTTTGTACAGGTCTCCTATTACAAGTATATCAGCTTGTAAGTCTCCACAGATGGTTGCATATCCGACTGCGAGTTCGGTTTTGTTTCCGGTTCCAGATACCAATCTATTCTCTTCGTTAGCGATTGCCCTAAGTATGCTCATTCGATCAATAGCCTGCATATTTTCAAAGACAGTATTGTTCTTTGGTTCGTGGCGATATTGTATAAACCGCTTGTATTTTTCAGGTATAACGCCTTTCCATTGTCCATTTATTTTTTCTTCTATTGGTATAACTTTGTATTCGACGGAAAAGTTCTGGCATATTTTAATTGCATCATTTAGGCTTTCTTTGCTTGTATATCTTGATGGGCTTATGATTGCGAGTATATTGTCTTTGCCTATTGCGTTTACATCGATTGCGAGTACAAGGGCTGAGTCTATTCCTCCTGAGACACCGATAACGGATTTATTAATGGAGCATTTTTTGTGATAGTCTTTTTTGCCTAGTACGAGTGCTTTGAATATATTTTCTTCGTTAGAGCTGTGGTTTTTTGGTATTGGGGTTCCTGTTTTGGTATTGGTGTCAAGATCATAAGTTAAGAGGTCGTATTCAAAGCTTTTTGCCCTGCATATAATTTGTCCATTTTTATCTACACCGAAGCTGTTTCCGTCAAAGATTACTTTGTCGTTACCACCCCACATATTGACATAGAATATGGGAATGGAGTTAGATAGTGCTTGATTTTGCACAATGTTTATTTTGTTATTTAGTTTATCTATTTCGAATGGGGATGCATTTATTACTATGATAATGTCTGCATTTTGTTCTACGAGTTTTTGTGTTGGTTTAAAGGGGTAAATGGGGTGCTTGGGGTCATCATTTTGATACCATATATCCTCACATATCTCTATGCCAAGTTTAATTGTCTTATTTTGTATTTTTATTTTAAAGGCCTCTGTTTTGTTGCCGGGTACAAAGTATCTAAAGTCGTCGAATATACCATAATTTGGTAAACATATCTTATTTCCCCTGCCAATAAGTTTTCCGTAGCTAAAGAGGGCGTACGAGTTGTAGAGAGCTTGTATTTGTGTATTGTTTATGTTGTTGTATTCTTTTTCGGATACGGGTCTGCAGTATCCGACTATAACTCCGGCGAAGTTCTTTGTATAAGGTGCTATTTTGTTTAGGGCTTTTATATTTGACTTTATAAGTTCTTTATGAAATAGGAGGTCTTGTGCGGGGTATCCTATGATTGCCATTTCTGGGAATGCGATGATGTTTACATTTTGTTTTTCTGCTTCTTTTAATGAGTTAATAATTTGTTTTGTGTTTTGGATGGTATCAGCGATAGTTGGGTTTGTTTGTGCGAGTGCGATTCTTGCTTTCATCTGGATAATGTATTTCTTTTTGTGGCAAAGATATTATAAATAGATTTCTTAAGTAAAAAGCAAATTAACCTCTTAAAGGAAAAATGCCTTCGCATCAAGAAGAACGAGGTGTAAAACCTCATAGAGAATAACAAATAGCATTTCTTAAGAAGTGAATATATATTTTATTAAGTGGCAGCCACAATATATTGGGGTAAATATAATGAAAACTGTTGCTGAAGTTTTAATATAAACTTTTTTGGGGGGGGAATAATATATTGTGTCTTACCATATTGTAAACAAACTTCTTAATAAAAAGCAAATTAACCTCAAGCAGCGAATATATATTTTATTAAAGTGGCAAGCCATAGCACATTTATTTTATATTAGCTTGACAAAATAAGAGCTTTTATGTACATTGTTGCCCATAATTTCTTGCTATTCTGATTAGCGTTAAAAGTGGTTATTTGCCTGTGAATGGTCTTGTTATTGGGATGCAGTTCATAATAATAGTTTCAGCTTTTACGGGTCTTGGTTATTGGCTTGATGTTGAGTTTGAAAATAGTTTTCCTGTATTATTGATATTATTTTTGCTTATAGGTTTTGGTGTAGGTTTATATATTATGCTTAGGGAGAGTGCTTCTTTTTCTAAGAGAGAGGGTGGCAGGGATGAGAAGGATGATTAGTCTTTATATGAGTTGGGTATTGATTTAGGTTTTATATGAATAGATTATTTTTTTTGGTAACGAGCATATTGTTGTTGTTTGTCGGCTATGTTTCTATATCCTTATTTAGGTTTTCTGGGATAATATTTTACTTTCCATATATTTTGTCCGGTTTGCTTAACTTTTCTATTTTTTTAATTAGCTTTTTTATACTTTTTGTTATAATTAACAGAAAAGATGGGAGGTTTTTTTTTTAACTTTCTATTTAGGCATAACTATTAGGTTTTTTATATTTCTTGTATTTTTCGTATTGGTATATTTACTATCGAAGCCGGAAGGTGTAGATTATCTTTTGTCTTACCTTGTATTTTTCTTGTTGTTTTTGCAGGTGGAAGTTTTTTATATATATAAGGAACTGAGAGGCAAATAATTGTTAGAAAGATTCTTAAGGAAAAGTAGCTTTGGTAAGAAGAATAAGGCACAAACCGGCATAGAAATTGGCAGTAGTATGGCTTAAGAAGCTAGACACTAGATGCCCATCAGCAATAGTTCGCCACAATATATACCTTAATCAGGGTGGCTAGTTACATAATATGAATGAAATGTTAGGCTTGTATTTTATTAAGATGGCAAGCCACGAGTAGGGATTGTTTTGTTTATGTTAAGAGAATTATTAGATAGTGTATTTTTATTATTGCCTTTTTCTTCTGGCAATAGTCTTATGGACATATTGAATCATCATATACTTGATTCTGATAAGTATATAGGTTTGGAGCTATTTGGTTTAGATTTGTCAATAACGAAGCATGTTGTAGTTATGTGGTTTATTGCGTTACTTATTATTCTTTTAGTTGTGGGAGTTGGCAGGTTGATAAGCCGTGGAGGAGTTGGTGGTAGACTTTCTATGCTCGTTGAGGTTTTTTTAGACTTCATAGATAAGGATATAGTTCGCAGTAATTTTCACGGTGATTCGAAGAAGTGGCTTCCTTTTTTCAGTACACTTTTCTTTTTTATAACCTTTTCTAATTTGTTTGGTCTTATACCGGAGTCTTCTACCATCACTGGTAACATAGCTGTAACGCTGTCTTTGTCTATTGTAACTTTTGGTTTGATACAAGGTTATGGTATGGCTAAGCAGGGGGTGTTTCACTATTGGGTAAGCATAGTTCCCGGTGGTATACCTAAGGTACTGTGGCCTTTTATGTTTTTGATAGAGTTGATAGGTCTTGTAGCTAAGCCATTTGCGCTTACGGTTCGTCTTTTTGCGAATATGATAGCTGGTCATATAGTTATTTTGGTATTATTATTTTTGGCGGCGGAGGCGGCGGGTGCCTGGATACAGTTGCTCGTGGCTCCTCTTAGTGTTCTTGCGGCGGTTGGGGTTAATTTGCTTGAGATATTCATAGCACTTTTACAGGCATATATATTTACATTTTTGTCTGCGATATTTATTTCGTCTGCGGGAGCTGGTCATTAATATTTTGTTTTAATTTGCTGTAAAGAAGCTCCTTAATTGGGAACTATTAGTAAATACGGTTAAAGAGTTAGGTGTAGGTTCATTGAAAGTGGCTTACCATAATGTGTTATATTTTTGTTTTTTGAGAATTAATAATAAGAGCTAGGAAAGAGGTAAAAAGTTATGGAAATAATTTCTTTGGTTGCGATTGGAGCTGGTCTTGCTGCGATTGGAGCGGGTATTGGAATAGGTCGTATTGGAGGCAGTGCGGCGGAGGCTATATCTCGCCAGCCTGAGGCAAATAATGAAATTAGGGTATCTATGATTATAAGTGCTGCACTTGTAGAAGGTGTTGTATTGTTTGCACTTGTTATTTGTACTCTTCTTGCCTTGAAATAAAGTTTCTTTATTTTTGAGTAGTTGGAGTTTGAGTATGCGGCATTTATTAAAAGAGAAGATAATAGTATTTAGTTTTCTTTTCGTGTGTCTTAATGTTATCTATGCTTTCCCTGTTTTTTCTGTTGAGGGTTCTGGGGTTGTGGAGATTTCTTCTGCTGGTTCTGGTGAGCAGGTTGCAGCTGGGGGTGAGGAGAAGAAGAGTTTTCTTGATATATCGGGGAGTGTACTTTTTTGGAATCTTATAACATTTGCTATACTTGTATTTGTTTTGGGCAAATATGGTTGGAAGCCTATAGTATCAGCTTTAGATGATAGGGCTTCAAAGATAAAAGCAGACATAGATAGAGCGAATAGGGATAGGGAAGCTGGAGAGCGGCTTCTTGCGGAGAAGAAGGCTCTTATGTCGAAGGCTTATGCAGATGGCCAAGAGATAGTATCTAAGGCTAAGGAAGAGGCGGTGAAGGCATCAGGAAAGATTTTAGATGATGCTAGTAAGGATGCGCAAGCTGTTATAGAGAAGGCACGGAAGGAGATTGAGCAGGCTAAGAGTAATGCTTTACTTGAGCTTAAGGAAGAGCTTGGTGTAATATCTTTGGATATTGCGAGCAAGATTATATCTAAAAGCTTTAGTTTGGATGAGCATAGGTCTCTTATCTTAGATGCGTTGTCGATGTACGATAATAAGAATTAGTGTTATTTAAGTATTTCAAGAAGAGCTATTAATGACAGGACTTAACGAAGAGATTCGTGTTTTCAGCAAGACTCTATTTGGTTTGGGCAAGGAACAAGATAAGCTCTTGGATTATGGCCAGGAGTTTGATAAGCTTGTTGGTCTTTTTAGGGAGTATCCTACTTTCAAGGCTTTGTTTTTTGCTCCTAGGATTTCAAGGGCAGAGAAGCAGGGTGTATTGGAGCGTGTTTTCTCTCGGTCTTTTTCAAAGGGTTTTCTTTCTTTTTTGAAGGTTGTTCTGGTAAAGAGGCGTCAGCATCTTTTGGAGAAGATTCAGAAAGACTTTCAATTGCTTGTAGATGAGGATCAGGGTATATTGAGGGCGAACATTATTTCTGCTGTTTCGCTTGACAAGGATAATTTATCCCATATAGAGAAGGTTTTGTCTAAGAAGTTTGGGAAGAAAGTTATGTTGAATAAGGTCAAGGTTAGGCCTTCTATTCTTGGTGGGTTGGTAATGGAAGTTCAAGATATAAGGATAGACTTGTCGGTTCTGTATAATTTAGAAAGATTGAAAGATAAAATATTAGGTATAAAACTAGGAGGAGCAATCTAGTGAAGATAAATGCGGAGGAAATAAGTGCTCTCATAAAGAAGGAGATAGGTGGGTTTGAGACTAGAGTAGATGAGGAAGAGGTTGGTACGGTTTTAAGTGTGGGAGATGGTATAGCTAAGGTTCACGGTCTTAGGAATATTATGTCGAGCGAGATGGTGGTGTTTGAGAATGGCTCAGAGGGGCTTGCCTTGAACTTGGAGGAGGACGCTGTAGGGGTTGTTATTTTAGGAGACTATCTTGCTGTTAAAGAAGGTTTTATAGTAAAGCGTCAGAAGGAACTTTTGTCTATACCTGTAGGAGAGGAGCTTCTTGGTAGGGTTGTATCTCCGATAGGTAATCCTATAGATGGTGCTGGTCCCATAGAGACGAAGGATAAAAGGCTTATAGAGATTATTGCTCCTGGGATAGCGAAGAGGCAGCCTGTTAAGGTTCCCTTGCAGACTGGTATAAAAGCGATAGATTCTATGGTGCCAATAGGTAGGGGTCAAAGAGAGCTTATAATAGGAGACAGACAGACGGGCAAGACGACGATAGCGATTGATACAATTATTAATCAGAAGGATACAGGGGTAATATGTGTATATGTGGCGATTGGTCAGCGTGCGTCTACGGTTGTTTCTGTTGTTGAGAAGCTTCGTGAACACGGTGCGATGGATCATACAATAGTAGTTTCTACACATGCGAGTGATCCTGCTCCGATGCTTTACCTTGCTCCTTATTCTGGTTGCACAATAGCAGAACACTTTATGTATTCTCAAGGTAAAGATACTCTTGTAATATATGATGATCTTTCTAAGCATGCAAATGCTTATAGACAACTTTCTTTGCTTTTGGAGAGGCCTCCTGGTAGGGAAGCTTATCCTGGAGATGTATTTTACTTACATTCCAGATTACTTGAGCGTTCGGTGAAGTTATCTGATGATATGAAAGCAGGTTCTCTTACAGCCTTGCCGATAATTGAGACTCAAGAGGGAGAGGTTTCGGCATACATACCAACTAATGTTATTTCTATTACAGATGGTCAAATATATTTGACTCCTAAATTATTTGCATCGGGTATTCGTCCTGCTATAGATGTTGGTATATCTGTATCACGGGTTGGTGGTAATGCTCAAATAAAAGGTATGAAGAATGTTGCGGGTTCTCTTAGACTTGATATGGCTCAATATAGGTCTTTAGAGGCTTTTGCTCAGCTTGGCACGGAGCTTGATAAGGCAACTCAAGGTCAGCTTGATAGAGGGGCGAGGCTTGTTGAGGTTTTGAAGCAGAAGCAGAATGAGCCTCTTGCGGTAGAGTTGCAGATAGTCATTATTTATTCTGCTACCAAGGGCTTTTTGGATAGTATTCCCGTTGGTAAGATTCAAGAGTGTGAAAGCAGTTTGTTTAATTTTCTTAAGTCTAATTATTCTGATTTGTTGAGTGAGATAAAGAAGGCCAAGGTAGTAAAGAACGAAGAAGCTCTTGACAAAGCAGTAAAAAAGTATGTAGACATATTTAAACAAGAGAAGGGAATTGAGTAGTAAATACTTTATAAAAGTGGCTCGCCACATTATGGTCTAGGTAAATGCTATGGCAACTTTAAGGGATGTTAAGTCTCGTATTTCAGCAGTTCAGAATATCAAGAAGATTACAGAAACTATGGAGAAGATATCGACTGCTAAGATTAAGAAAAATGCAAACAGGCTAAATAGCATTTCTGATTATAAAAGTAATTTAGAGTTGGTGATAAATGATATAGTGCTTTTTGCAAGGGAAGAGTTAAAAGAGCTTAATAGTCCTCTTCTTGATGTGAGGAAGAAGAGGCGTCGTGCTTTACTTGTGCTGCTCACTTCCAATAGGGGTCTTTGTGGCGGCTATAATCAGAATATAATAAATATTGGGATAAAGACTCACGCACGGCTTATATCAGAGGGTCGTGAGGTTACTAGTTACATCATAGGTAAGAAGGCATCTTCTGCATTTAAGCACAAGGATATCTCTATAGCCCAGTCTTTTTTAGATATAGATGATAATGTTTCCTATGAGAGGATGTCGTTGATAGCAGACGATATAATTTCTTCTTATACTGAGTCTAGGGTGGATGAAGTTTATCTTGTTTATACTAAGTTTTACAATAACTCTAGACAATCTGCAGTGGTTGAAAAGCTATTGCCCTTTGAGTTTAAGAAAACTAGTAAGGAAGAGGGTAAGTATCGCGATACTTATTTATCTGAACCAGACCTTGGTAGTTTTATAGGTGAAATATTACCTATTGGAATTAAAATAAAGCTTTTTTATATGGTTCTTGAAGGAGTTCTCTCGGAGCAGATAGCAAGGCGTATTGCTATGAAGCAGGCGTCAGATTCTGCGGGAGATATAATAAAGGACCTTACTTTGCAGTATAATAGGGCTCGTCAGAGCAAGATTACTAAAGAGATTATAGAGATAGTGGGAGCCGCTAAGGCTCTTAAGAGTTAGATAGTTTCGTTTTTGTAATTTATACTTAAGCTAAAGAAGGAGTTCTCTTTAATACGAAGAGGTTTCTGAAAGGTATAATAAGTAGTGATGACATATAAGATGACATATAAATGGAAGCTAGGTTTGTATTTATAAAAGTGGTTTGCCACAAGGAAAGGATGCAGTTATGAATATTGGAAAATTGCTACAGGTTACGGGTTCTACTGTGGATGTTCAGTTTGAAGAGGATAAGTTACCAGACATATATAACGCCCTTGAGATAGAGTTTGAGGTAGGGGGTGAGAAGAAGTTGGTAACTTGCGAAGTTCAGCAGCATCTTGGTGAAGGGGCTATCAGGGCTGTTTCTCTTGAGTCTACTGATGGGATGGTTAGAGGCAGCGATGTGCGTGATACGGGTAATCCGATTTCTGTACCTGTTGGTAAGGAGACATTGGGTCGTATATTTAATGTGCTTGGTGAGGTTGTGGATGGGAAGCCTACCCCTGATTTTAAAGAGTATAGTCCTATACATAAAGAGGCAGTTAAGTTTGCTAATCTGGAGTCAAAGACGGAGTTATTCGAGACTGGTATAAAGGTTATAGATTTGCTTGCTCCTTATGTTAAGGGTGGCAAGACTGGTTTATTTGGTGGAGCTGGGGTTGGTAAGACCGTTGTTATTATGGAGCTTATTAATAATATAGCGATACAGCACGGTGGTTATTCTGTATTTGCGGGTGTCGGAGAGAGGACTCGTGAGGGTAATGACTTGTGGCTTGAGATGCAAGAATCTGGGGTTTTGGATAAAACAGTTCTTTGTTATGGACAAATGAACGAACCACCAGGAGCTCGTCTTCGAGTAGGCCTTAGTGCTTTAACGATGGCTGAGTATTTCAGAGATAAGATTGGGACAGATGTTTTATTATTTATAGATAATATTTTCCGTTTTTCTCAAGCAGGTTCAGAGGTGTCTGCACTTCTCGGTCGAATGCCTTCTGCTGTTGGCTATCAGCCTACCCTTTCAACAGAGATGGGTGAATTGCAAGAAAGAATTACATCTACGAAGAAAGGTTCTATAACGAGTGTACAGGCGGTATATGTTCCGGCGGATGATTTGACTGATCCTGCTCCTGCAACAACATTTACTCACCTTGACGCTAGTACGGTTCTTTCGAGGAAAATATCAGAGAAGGGTATTTATCCTGCGGTAGATCCTCTTGATTCTAGTTCCCGTATTCTTTCTCCTGAATACATAGGAGATGAGCATTATTCTGTAGCGAGGGAAGTGCAAAGGATTTTGCAGAGGTATAAGGATTTGCAGGATATAATAGCTATTTTGGGTATGGATGAGCTTTCTGAGGCTGATAAGCTTCTTGTTTTGCGTGCAAGGCGTCTTGAGTTATTTCTTTCTCAGCCATTTTTTGTGGCGGAGACTTTTACTGGCAAAGCTGGTAAGTATGTTAAGCTTGGGGATACCATAAGGAGTTTTAAAGAGATAATAGCGGGCAAGCACGATGCTTTACCTGAACAAGCTTTTTATATGGTGGGCGATATAGATGAAGTGCTTGCAAAAGCGGAAGAGCTACGAGATAAGTCGGCATAAAGGGGATTTTTCTCTTCAGAAGGTTATATCTTATGCATTGTTCGATTGTGTCTACTAAAGGTATTTTGTTCGACGAAGAAGTAAGGTCTGTGATTATTCCCTCTGTTTCAGGTGAGCTTGGGGTTCTTGACAATCATATACCTTTTGCGTGTCTTTTAAAGAGAGGTGTAGTTCGTGTATCCTCTTCTTCTGGTACGGAGAATTATGATATAGATGGTGGTTATGCACGGGTTGCAGGCAATAAATTAACTATCCTAACCGGTGAAAAGGAATTGTCTTAGCTTCTAAGGTGGCGAGCCATATCTAATCTTCTATTCTTGATAGGAAGCGGAGTCTATGTATTAGTCTTTTATTATTTTCGTCGTTTGTAAAGGCTTCCCTTTTATGTAGTATATTGTTACAGATTAATCCTTCTCCTTCTTTAAACCTCTTGTTTAATATGTAGTTAGCTGAGTGCAGTATTTCTTTTAGGTATTCTAGGCTTTCTTTTAGTATTGGATTTTCCTTCCATTTAATGTTTATTTTCCTTTCAGTATAACGAATATGCAAGTTTCCATTTACCTTTGCAAAGACGGGTGCGCTTATTCCTTTTCTTATTACCGTATTATTTTTTATGTTTGGAGGAATGTACATAACATCCTTTTCCATTAGGCTTTTTATATAGTTTATATTTTTGTCTCTAAGTAGTATATATGCTATATCATTGTCGAGGAACTGGTTTTCTCCACCGTGTAGTGATTGTTTTTCGCAGTGTATAATGAATGATTGTATATTATTTTCAGTGTAGTATCCATCTGTGTGCCAATTCAAGGATCGGTCTGTGTATGGGATATATTGTTTTTTATCGTTTTGGTAGTTTTCTTTTTTGATGGAGCTTAGGGTTTGTTTTTCTTCTGAGGAAGTCAGATTAAGTTGTTTTGCAATAGTTTTTATTATATTGCCGCTGTTATCTTTGGGGTTATTTATCTTATAGAATGTTATATTATAGAGTTTTATATTATGTAGGAGTTCTTTTTTTTCTATATTGGATATATTGTGTAAGTTTTTAATTTCTATACTTTGTAGTTTTGCAGGATACAGGTTTAATTTTTTCTCTTTCCATTTTAAATATTCTTCGCTGTTATTGAGGTCAAGATGTGAGGTTTCCATATCGTTCTTTTACTTTTTTGTTAGTATTGGCAAACTCACAAACATAATACTTTTAAATACTTTAAGTAATGAATTAAATATTTTTTTATAGAGTATGGTAGGTAAACTTCTTAATGGAAAGTAAAGTAGACTGTTTGGGAGAGAAATATCTGTAATTTAAGTTGTAAATAAACTTCTTAAGGAGAAAGCAAATTAGCTTCTTAAAGGGAAAATACCCTCAAACTAAGAAGAATAGGACACGAAACCTCGCAGAAATTAGCAATAATATTGCTTAAGAAGTTAAATGTGTGTCTATTTAAAGTGGTTCGCCACATTTATAGTATGGCAAGATGTCTATGAAAGTGCTTCGCCACAAAAAGTGGCAAAGCACACTATCTATATCATTTAAGTGTTGGCCACTGTCCATTACCTATGGCAGACCAAATCTTTGTGAAGTTCCATCCTGCGTCCTGGAACGGCTGCGTTCCTCCATTAACTATACTACCGGTTGTTATACCTGTAATAGTTTGGTTATTGTTATCAAAACCAACCCCATCTGTTTGCCCTGTTCTTGTATTATCAAAATAACTATTTGCTATACTAGCTCGATAATAATTCCGTCCCACGAGTCCTCCTCGATCTCTTTCTCCAGTCACTACTCCGACAGCGTAGCTGTCTGCGATAGTTCCCCCCCAATTATCTCCGACTAGTCCACCCACATAGGTTCTTGCTGTTACATTTCCACTAGCGTAGCTGTTTGTTACGGTGCCCCAATTATCTCCGACAATCCCACCAACATCTCTTTCTCCCGATATGGTTCCGGTAGAGTAACTGTTTGTTACAATAGAACGATAAGCATTCCATCCTACTAGTCCAGCCACAGCCCATCCTGTCCCAGTTACATTTCCTGTAGCATAGCTGTTTCTAACGGTGCCCATTTTATTTGCTCCTGTGAGTCCACCTATAGCATCTTTGCCTTTTATTTCTCCATTAGCATAGCTATTTTTTATAATTCCCCTTTTATTTTCTCCCACTAGTCCACCAACTTTGTCTTTTCCGGCTACATTGCCATCAGCATAGCTGTCTCCTATAATTCCATCATTATACCCGAGAAGTCCGCCTACACTACTTTTTCCGGATACATTGCCACTAGCATAGGAGTTTGTTATAGTTCCTTCTCTATTGGACCCTAGTAGCCCACCGACTTTACTTCCTCCAGATACATTGCCATTAGCATAGGAGTTCGTTATGGTTCCTCTATTATAATTTTCTCCAACCAGCCCTCCTACTTTATGTTTTCCTGTTACGATTTCTTTAGCGTAGTCGTTTTCCTCCATAGCGTTTCTATCATTTTCTTCTACATCTCCTATTATATAGTTTTCAAAGTCTTGTTCTACAGCATTTTCATTGGTGTCGCTGTTTTCTACAGCGCTTCTATTACTTTCTTCTAGACCTTCTATTCCATTCTCTTCGAAGTATTGTTTTTGTATTTGTCCATTAGCCTCGCTGTTTTGTTCTGTAGCGTTTCTATCATCCGTTTCTACCAAGCCGTTGCTGTAGCTTTTTTGTGTTACGGTATCGCTTGTTTCTTCTATTCTCACATTATCTATAGTTCCTTGATTATCTCCTGCAAGGATACCAACATGGTCGTTTCCTTTTACACTTGGATTTCTTATTATGAGGTTTTTAACCTCTCCATTTGCTCCAATATTTGCAAAAAGACCTATGTATTTTGCAGCAGCTTTGTCTATACTTAGACCATTTATCGTTTTGTTGTTTCCATCGAACTTACCTACAAACTTAGAGCCGGTAAATCTTTTGCCAGTAATATCTTTTGCAGGATAACCAATTGGTTCAAAGTTTCCTGTCAAGGTAATATTATTAAATAGGCAATAGTTTTTATCTATCTCCATATTCTGGAGAGCATCGGCTGTGATTATTGGTATGTAGCTTCTATCTGGGCAGTTATATTCTATTGCGGTGTTGTACCGTAAGAGTATAAATGCTGAAAATAATGCTATTAGCATAAATATTTTTTCTTTTCTCATTATTTTTATAACCTTCCTTGTAGTGTACCAATATAGCACATTATTTTACCATAATCAAGCACAATCTGTTTTTTTTATAGAGATTTTCTATGTAAACTAATAGGTTTAATATGTTGATTTCAGTATATGTTATATTTTGTTACATTCTCTTTTCCTTTTGGTTTCTTATCTCCCATATAATTCGTTGTTCCTTTTTTTATCGTCAAAAAGAAAGTTCTTTCTGTTTATACTAGCGTGTATAATATCACAGTATTTTACTATTATAAAGTAAGTTATATATTTATATTTAGATTAAAAGTGTTTTATATAGATGTAACTACTTATTTTTTTATTGTGTGTTCTATTTATCAATTTTTATATAACATTAATGAGAACAAGTCATAAAATTGTATGAGAAACAATAGCTATGGCTAAAAAGCAAATATATGTCTATTAAAAGTGGTGAGCCACGCTATATTTGATACTGGAGAAATAGCAATGCCGGATAGTTTTAAAATAAGAAGTATGAAATGGTTTTCGAGTTTTATATTTAAGTACCATAAGCTTATTAGTGTGTTTTCGATATTGTTTGCGGTATTGGGAATAGTTTTGTTTCAAGTTATGGGTATAGAGTTTAAAACGAACATAAAGGATATGTTACCAGACAATCCTAAGAGTGTTGAGTTTACGAAGATACTGGATAACTTTGACTCAGCCTCATCACTGTACTTACTTTTGGAGGGGGAGGAAGAAGATACTTTAGCATTTGGTCGTTTTATAGTTGAGAAGATAAAGGCAGAGGGGAGGTTTGATGAGTTTATAAGGTATATTAAACTTGAGTCTGATAAGGATTTCATAGAGAAGAATGCCCTTCTTATTTCTAAGAGTTATCAGGTAAATAATGCTTTAGATTTGTATAGCGATTTAGATTTGCTATCGTTCATCAAGTCTTACAATGATAATATGGAGCGAGTATATTTTGGTGAATATAAGCAGGAGTCGGTATCCACGAATAGGGCGGAATTGGGTGTAGACGGTAATCTTGCTAATATCGAACGGTTTATGGAGTTGCTTATTGATTATGTTAGAGGTTCGGATGAGGTATCTCTTAAGGAACGGGCGTTTGAGCTTGCCAATTTAATAACGATTGGTGAGAGCGTACAGATAAGTCAGGACAGGAAGCTTTTGCTTATAACGGTACAGCCGCGGGTTTCGTGGGATGATGCGGAAGGAGTGATGGATATAGTAAATGATCTTGATGCTTTTATAAAGTCTTATTCTTCAAAGGATGAGAAGGTAAATGTTTTACTTGGCGGGATGTGGGCTATGCAGAGGGATGAGATTAAGCATATGGAACAGGATATGAAGTATCCGCCTTTGATTGCCTTAACTTTAGTTATATTGTTATTTATATTTTCATTTAGGGCGTCCAGGGGCATAGTATTTGTAATATTCTCATTGGTTTTGTCGTTGTGTTGGGAGATTGGTCTAATAACGGTTTTATTTGGCAAGCTTACAATGATGAGCAGTGCTTTTGGGATAATACTTGTGGGTTTGGGTGTAGATTTTGGAATACATTTGGTTAGTCAGTATACGGAGAGCAGGAGTGAGGGTTTTGGTAAGGAGGATGCTTTAGAGCATAGTTTTATAACGACGGGTTACGGTATAGTATTGGGTGGTATAACGACATCCATAGCTTTTTATACTTTGGCGTTATCAGAAGCATATTCTATGCAGGAGTTTGGTTTAGTTACGGGTTCGGGTATACTTCTTTGTGTATTGTCGATGATGACTTTTTTACCTTCTTTATTGGTGTGGTTTGATAAGAAGAAGTTGGGCAAGCAGGCGTCTAGGTTTTATTTAAGGTATGCTTTTTTAGAGAAGATGGGATTATCTTCTATTAGGTATCCATATTTTATTTTGTCGTTTTGTGTTGTAGTAACGATAATTATGGGTTATCTTGCTATGAATAATTCTTTTGAGTATGATATGTTGAAGCTTGAGCCACAGGAGGCGGAGTCTATAGTAGCGAATCGTATGATATTGGACAAGTTTGATATGTCAACGGATTATGTTATGGTAGCTCTTGAAGATGACAAGGCTGAAGATCTTGCGGATTTACAGTATAAGGAGAAGTTTTCATCTTTGGAGAAGGCAAGACGGATATCTAAGGTGGTAGAGAGTAATAGTAATGTAGCTTTTGTTGATTCTATAGAGGGGTATCTTCCTCCTGTAGAGAGGCAGAAGCAGAACCTTAAGTTACTTAGTCGTCTTAGGGCTATCAGAGATAATGCTAGATTAACGAATAAAGGCAATAGAGTTTTTGATATAGAAGGGTTTATCCACGAGATAGACAGGCTTGAGAAGAATGTCATAGAGCTTGGAGATCTTACGATGAGTACATTTGGGGATGATTCGAGGATAGCGAGGCGTCGTGCTTCTATGATCAGGGAGATAAAGGCGGGAGGTGTTGCTGGGAAGTCTGGTAAGGAATTGTTTAAGACTTTGATAGAGGAGCTTAAAAAGGATAAGGGTGAAGCGATTTTATCACTTGCTAGCCTTAGCATATTTTTTGAAAAGGAGATGGATAAGATAGTATCGGAGCTTAGTTCACCGAGCGAAGTTATCACTGTAGATAATCTTCCTAGTGATATTAAGAATCGCTATCTTTCTAAGGATGGGAAGTATAGTCTCTGTACCATATTTATAAAGGATAATATTTGGAATGCAGATACGATGAAGGCTATAGATGCATTTTTTGCTGATGTTAAGATAAGGCATTTACCTTCGTCCTATTTTTATGGGAATGAGAGTTTTTCTGTGTCTAGTGGGTCTAAGTTAAGTGATGGGTCTGCTGAGCAATCATCTTTGTTAGAAACAAAGAATTCGCTTATTGGTCAAGATGTAAAGGGAACTAAGCCTGTGGAGGAAGATTTTAGCTTTGATTTATCTATGCTTGAAGAGGAGCAAAAGGCTTTATCTGGTTCTATAGAAGAGGCTGAAAAGGAGTTAAATAAAGACCCAAATGAGCATATAGCTTTCACGGGCACTCCGTCGATAATGCTTGAGAGCATAGATACCTTTGCTATTGAGGGCAGGAGGGCTATTTATCTAGCTCTTATAGCGATGTTTGTTTTAATTTTCTTGTATACAAGGAGTATTAAATATACTCTTATTACGCTATCGCCTGTGGCGATAGGTTTTGTATGGATGACGGGTATAATGTATTTAAGCGGGATAAAGTTTGATTTTTTCAATGTGATGGCACTGCCAGTTATTCTGGGCATAGGGGTGGATGATGGTATACATTTGATACATCGTTTTCAGGTAGAGGGTGATGATAAGCCTGGGGTGGTTTTGCAATACACGGGTCGTGCTATACTTCTTACATCACTTACTAATGTTTTTGCATTTGGGACTATAAGTATTTTTTCATCTTATGTGGGTCTTGCTGGGTTTGGAGCGGTATTATCTTATGGTGTTGTGGCGTGTTTTCTTGTTTCTGTTTTGCTTATTCCAAGTTTGATTTATATTTTGAGGAAGAGGTCGTCTAGATAGCTTCTTTTTAATCTATCAAATAGTGTTGTCAAGAAGTTAATATATATCTATTAAAGTGGCTTGCCACAGGAAGGGGTCTTTGTAAGTTCTTTTTAATCTATCAAATAGTGTTGTCAAGAAGTTAATATATATCTATTAAAGTGGCTTGCCACAGGAAGGGGGTTTAGCAATGAAAGTGTTTAGATTTTCTTTGTTGCTTGTTTTTGTATTTTTGTTTGTAGAATTGTCATATCCTTTGACTGCGCTAGATATAGTGAGGAAGTTGGATAAGTCTGGAGATTACAAGACATCTTTTTCACAGGTAGCGATGGTTATTTATCCTGATATGAAGAATACTAAGGATTACAGGATAATAAAAATGGTAGGTTACAGTTCTGGTAAGGATAATTCTTTTTATAGATATATGTATCCACACAGTGTTAAGGGGATGAAGATGCTTAGCAGGGGTGATAATGTATGGATGTATTTTCCTTCGACGGGTCGCAAGAGGAAGGTTGCGTCTTATAACAAAAAGAAGTCGGTGGAGGGTGTTGGAGGAGATTTTAGTTATCAGGATATGACTATGGGGGAATATGAGAAGGACTATGATGTTAAGATAGTTAAAGATGAGGCGGCTTCTTGGACACTTAATCTTATCCCTAAGTTAAAAGGTCATGCTTATAAAAGGATAGAGCTTTTGGTGGAGAAGGCTAATTACAGAGCTAAGCAGATTAAGTATTATGATGAGGGTGGCTTTTTGAAGTCTCTTTTTTTTACAGATTATAAGACAATATCTTCTTATGATATACCGGTTACGATGACTATGGTAAACTATAGGAAGTCGTCAAAGACCGTTTTGAAGATGGTGTCTATAAAGATAGATATAAGTATAGATAATAAATATTTTGACGCAAATCGTCTTGAGAATAATTAGAGATGTTTACAGTTTATAGATTATTATTTACTGTATTATTTTTGTTATTTTCCATTTCTTTTTCTGGCTTTGCTCAAGGAGCTGGTAATGAGTTCATTGGAGGGGATTTACCTACGGAGGCATTATCTTTTGACGAGGGTTTTGCTTCATCTTCTTCAGATGTGGACGGCAAGGATTTTAGTGTGGGTGGTCATCTTAGGACAGAGTTTCACACTCTTTTTGATGACAATGAAGAGGATTTGAATAAGGCTTTATTGCCGGCATTTCTTTTGGAGCTTCGTCTCAAAGGCCATTGGAATATAGCGGACGGTCTTTTTGTTCATACGGAGTTTTTATATACAGGTTTGTATGGCGCTTTAAATGGACTTGCTTTTGCTGATAGGCTTGGACTTTCCCCAGAGCTATCAGAGTCTATGTTTTATTTACCGACCGCTGGTGATTATAAGCATAGTATTTCCGTAGATCAGGCATATTTTTCAGCCAATTTTGAATATTTTTCTTTAAATATTGGTAGACAGGTTATAGGTTGGGGTACGGGTTATTTTGTAAATCCGACGGATAAGATAAATGGCAAAGACTTCTTGACACCAGAAAACCAGTTATTGGGTACAACGGCGTTAGTATTTCAGTTTAATATATATCAGGATACGGGTTTTCGTGCTTACATATCTTTGGAGGAT
Organism: Nereis procera; assembly: GCA_032360585.1. NCBI lineage: Eukaryota > Metazoa > Annelida > Polychaeta > Phyllodocida > Nereididae > Nereis > Nereis procera. Next base: position 81,213 of record JAUOBU010271025.1, on the reverse strand, counting down.
AGGTCTCATAAGAGTTTTGTTCTTGCAAATGACTTAGGGTTTGAGAATTTGCCTTTGGGTTTGCAGTTGAGAACGACATTAGCGGGTTGGGATTTTTCGCTTGGTTATCTACGAGATGTTTTTTATAATTCACTTAAAGGAAGCTATTTAAGGTCTCATTATGTATCTTTTGATTTTGCTGGGGAGATCGAGCTAGGTTTTTATGGGGAGTTTTCGTTTAGGCTTCCCTATGGTGGTTTTGAGCTTCTTTCTTTTGATGATGTTTTTGAAGCGCTTATAGGTATAGATTACATTTTTGGTGTTGGTTTATCTATCAGGCTTGAATATTACAGGAATGGTGATGGTAAGTCAAAGAGAGAAGAGTATGATTTGGCAGATATTTTATTTGGTGGAGAGACATTCCTTGGTCAAGATTATCTTATGCTTTATTTATCTAAGGAATGGCTTTATAGATATAGGCTTAGTTTTTTGAGTATAGTTAATATAAATGATACTAGTTTTGTGTTATCACCTGATATTACGATGACTTTTTTTGATAATCTTTCTTTAAGTTTTGGTGCCTATATAGTTTATGGTCCTAAGTTTTCTGAGTTTGACGGTAGATTTCTTTATAATGGTGGTATTATTAATCTTTCTGCACAGACTTTTTATTTTAAGGCTAAGGTTAGTTTTTAGCTTTTTTTTTTATCTAAAGATGTTTTGTAAACCTTTCTTTTTTTGTCCTCTCTCTTTATAAGAGTTACAACTTTTTTATATTTCACAGCTAATTTTATTAGATGATCTTTCTTTTTGCTATACAGTTTGTTGACTCTGTTTCTGGTGTATTGAGCTTGTTTTAATGTTTATTCAGGTTATGTTTTTTTGACAGTATTGTTCTTTGTGCTGTTTTAATTATAGTGTAAATAAACTTCTTAAAGAGAAAGAAAATTAGCTTCTTAAAGGGAAAATACCCTAAAACTAGGAGGAATAGGACACGAAAGCTCTCAGAAACTAGCAATAATATTGCTTAAGAAGTTAAACACTAGATGCCTATTTAAAGTGGCGAGCCACCTAAAACTAGGAGGAATAGGACACGAAAGCTCGCAGAAACTAGCAATAATATTGCTTAAGAAGTTAAACACTAGATGTCTATTTAAAGTGGCGAGCCACCTAAAACTAGGAGGAATAGGACACGAAAGCTCGCAGCAACTAGCAATAATATTGCTTAAGAAGTTAAACACTAGATGCCTATTTAAAGTGGTTCGCCACATTATTGGTTACTTATATATGTTTGGAGTGCTTTTATGCTGCTTAGAAGATTCAGGCTGACATTTATTGCCTTTATTTCTTTATTTCTTTTTTCTTGTGCTAATTTAAATTTTAGGGAGGACAATGGGAATTATAATAAAACCTTTAATCAGTTTGGTATAAGATTTGATTATCCTAAGAGCTACAATCTTATTGTAAAACGAGAAAGGAATTACACAAATATATTTCTTAGGGACATAGAGAGTCATATATCAGTCCAGATTGTGGGAGATGAGCTTAATCCTAAGTTTGAAGAGTTGTATCTTAATACTTTGAGGGATAATATGCTAGATATTAGCCTTGGCTTAGATAAATCTGAGATTATATCGAAGGATATATCCTTAATTTATAAGGGTAAGAGGGCAAATATTCCAGCCAATCTTCACAAGCGCTATTTTAAATATAAAGAGGGGGGTACAGGAGATCTAGTTGTGATGCTTTCTTATTTTTTTTCCCTTTCAAAGAAAGGTTATGTAATAAACTTTGTTTTCAATTCCGGGATAAATCCTCAAGATGATTTTGATATGCTTAGTAGGAGTTTTTCTATTTTATAGTGTACTCTTTTTTAGAGGTGGAAAGGCATATTTTTTTTTAAAATACTTTGATAATAAGAAAAACTTATGTATGTTATAGGATAATTTCACCGTTGCGGGCCTACTTTTAAGGCGGAGTTTTCATTTTTTTTTAAAATGATGCTTTTTGTTTTTCTAGTGTCTTGCGATATATATATATACTATGGGATCTAGTTTTTCTATTAAATGTAAAAGCGTGAATTAAGTGGTATTAATGAGTGTAAATGGCAGTGAACTCCAAAAGTTCTTATTTGCTCAGATTGAGGAGATTAATAGGTATAAGTGGGTAGAAAGCGAGAAGCGTTGTTATGATATAGGTTTTCAGCAGGCGGCGATGGAATGGATAACAAAGTATTCTGCTAGTTTTAAGAAAGAGTGGCAAGTTGACGGGAAGAGCAGGGATAGCAAGTAAGATAGTTCTTGTTTTTAGGTTCTCCACAAATACTGTATGTATTTATAATTATTGTTTTCCTTTTTCGTTCTACAATTTTGTTTGTTTTGTTGACGGCATATTCTTAGTAATATCTTACTTGTGATTTTAAGGAGATGTTTGCTATTGTCGTTAGAGATTTTATTATTATCTTTGTTTTGTGAGCATGTTTCTATTGTCCTATCAATTCCGTAGCAGTTTTTATCCATTTATATATAAGGTATTATTACATGTTTGACTTTCTGAGAAGTAGGTTTAATTTTCTTGCAATCATAGTGTTTTTTCTTTTTATTCTTGGAGGTCAGGTGTCTTTTGCCATTGTTAATGGCAGTAACGCCAATATAGATGTAAGGGATGCGTGGGCTAGAGTTTCTTTCCCTGGTGTTCCTAATAGTGCTTTTTATATGGTTTTACATAACAAGTCTGATGAGGCTGAAGCTTTAGTTTCGGTCAGTGGGAAGGTTTCAGAGACTATAGAGTTACATACTATGATTTATAAAGATGGGATGATGTCTATGAAGAAGGTAGATAATATAGTTATTCCTAAGAAGGGGAAGACTGAGCTTAAACCTGGAGGTCTACATGTTATGCTAATAGGTTTGAGTAAGAAGTTAGAGTCTGGCGATAAAATTAAGTTTGATCTTAGTTTTAAGAATTCTAAGGATATATCTATAGTGGTTCCTGTCAGGTCGTTTCATATGAAGATGTCTGAAGATAAGCATTACAATTACTGATGTTTGCTCATCTTTTTTTTAAAAAAGATTTAAAAACTTGCAAGTTTTAAATATATGCACTCCTATATTTTGTAGGTAGTGTGGGAAAATGTTGATTGAAAACAAATAAGAATAACAGGATAGTGTAAAAAGAAGTATGAATATTTATGTTGGCAACTTGGCCTATCAAGTAAACGAAGAAGACCTCCGTATAGCTTTCGAAGCACATGGACAAGTCGAATCAGTTAAGATTATAATGGACCGTGAAACAGGTCGCAGTAGAAGTTTTGGTTTCGTAGAGATGCCAGATGGTGAAGAGGGTAAGACTGCGATTGAAACCTTAAATGGTTCAGAATTAAGTGGTCGTCCTATGAGAGTTAATGAAGCTCGCCCTAGGACTAACAATTTTGGCGGCGGCGGCGGCGGCGGTGGTAATCGCGGCGGCGGCGGCGGCGGTGGTCGCGGCGGCGGCGGCGGTGGTCGTGGTCGTTATTAGTCTTTTTTATTAGATGTTTATTACGAAAGTCTTTGTATTTTATGTAGATTATTTTCTATATACGGTATAGGCTGAGTTCTGGTCTTTTTATAAAAGAGATTTTTGCAAGGGGGAAGTTTTCTTCCTCCTTGTATTCTCCTCTCCTTCTTGGATTGAATCTTACCTAATTGCAAACGAACTTCTTGAGGAAGATAAGGTTGGCTTTTCAAAGAGAAAATACCTTCAGCAAGAAGAATAATGCGTAAAACCTCATAAAAATAACAAATAGTCTTCTTAAGAAGTGAATATTTATTTTATTAAAGTAGCAAGCTACAGTATATTTATTTTTAGTTAGTTATACTGTTTACTGGTAGTATATATTTTTCAAATGCTTTGCTATTTTTTCCTTTCAATAGGTTTGCTTACAGTATAACTTTATATTTGCGGAGGTTTTTTCTTGTGGTACATTGGTTAGAAAAGCTTGGTATTAGGCATATAACGAGTTCCAGGGAAGCTAGTTTTATATTTGTAGGGGGACTTCACATAATCAAGGATGCTAGGGAAGCGGAAGATATAGCTTCATCTATACTTGAGATTACAGATTCTTTAGGTATTCCTTTTGTGTTCAAGGTGTCATTTGCACGGCATAATAGGGTAGATATGAAGGCTTATAGTGGTCCTGGTATAAATGTAGGTCTTGCAATTTTGCATAGTATTCGGGAGCGTCTAAAGATACCTGTTTTAGTAGATGTTCATAATGCAGAAGAGATTCCTTTGGTTTCAGAGGTGGTAGATTTCATACAGGTACCGTCATATCTTTCTTTGCAAACAGACTTTCTTGCCTCGGTTGCAAGAACGAATAAGATTATAAATATTCAGAAAAGTCATTCTCTTTCGCCTCACGATATGAAACATCTTATAGACAAGATAAAGCTTTCGGGTAATAGCAAGTATATTATTACAGAGATGGGAACTAGTTTTGGTTATGATAATATTGTTAGTGATTTTCGTTCTATACCCATTATGAGTAAGTACGCCCCGGTATTGTATGATGCTAGTTACAGCGTTAATTTTAAAGATAAGTTAGGGCGTAAGTTTGTACCAACTTTATCGAGGGCGGCGATTGTTTCAGGTGCTCGTGGTCTTTATATGGAAGTTCATCCTGATCCTTCTAGTTCTTTTTCAGATGTTAGCGTAGTGTTTCCACTTTCCAAGTTAAAGGGACTTCTTAGTGAGGCTCTTGATTTATATAAGCTTGCATTATCCTTTAAGGATTTGTAAACAAACTTCTTAAGGAGAAAGAAAATTAGCTTCTTAAAGGGAAAATACCTTCAAACTAAGAATAATAGGACACGAAACCTCTCAGAAATTAGCAATAATATTACTTAAGAAGTTAGGTATATGTTTATTTAAAGTGGTTCGCCACAGATAGTATGTATTTGCCTTTTTAGTTATATTTTATAATCAGTGTTTGTTTTGTTTCAAAGTGTTTTCTTCCCAAGAAGTTTCTTGGGTAAGGCATCCAATGGTTAGATTAGATTAGATTTGTATATATTTTGTTTTGTTAGGAGAATATTTATGAAGATGGTTTTGGTTACGGGGGCTAGTAAAGGTATAGGTCGGTCGATTTGCAATCTTTTTGCATCTAAGTCATATTGCGTTCTTTTTACCTGTCGTAATGACAAGAACATAGTTTCTTTGGAGAAGGAGTTTAAGGATAGTGGTGCTTCTTGTTCCAGGGGTTTTATACTTGACATTACGAATGAGAGGGAGACAAAGAAGCTTGCAAGTGCGATTTATAATGGCTATGAAACGCTTGATGTACTTGTCAATAATGCTGGTATTGGTTCATTTAAGAGTGTTATGGAGATAAGTAAGTCTGAGTGGGATACACTTATTGGGACTAATTTGAGTGGAGTATTCTATATTACGAAGGCGATGTTACCTCTTATGATACCGAATAAGAAGGGAAATATAATTAATATAGGTTCACTTGCTAGTAGGAATACTTTTCCAGGTGGTGCATTGTATTGTGCCTCTAAGTTTGGTCTTTTGGGTTTCACGGAATGTCTTATGCTTGATGTAAGGAAGTATGGAATTAAGGTGAGTATAGTTATGCCGGGTTCTGTGAACACGACTTTTAGTGGTAGGCAGATGCAGGATGATGAGGAGAGTTGGAAGTTATCGGCAAATGATGTTGCAAAGTCTGTGTGGGACATAGTTAATAGCGAGAGTAATAGCCTTATTAGTAGGGTAGAGCTTAGATCTAATCTTCCTAAGTAGTTACTGTTGTGAGCCATATAATATATAGGTTTTTATATTTTCTTGTGAGAGTTAGGTATTTCTTTTTATTTACATTTATTTCTTTTTTTATTTGGTTAGTTATTTATTTCTTTTTTTCTCCTATTCTGTATAAGCACGAGTCAATTCTTTTTACCACTAGGTTGGAGCTTCAGTTTATTCATTATCGCTATCAAGATGAGCAGTCTATTGTATCGGGTTGTTTATCTTATTTAGAGGGTTTTGGCAAGGTTTTTAGTTCTTATGATAAGGATAGTGAGTTATCTTATGTAAATCGTTTTGCTTATGATAGGGATATTGAGCTTTCAGATGATCTTTTTTTTGTTATAGAGAAGGGTCTTTATTATGGGAGTTTATCGTTCGGAGCGTTCGACATTAGCATTTTGCCATTAGTTCGTCTTTGGAAGGCGTCGGATAGGAGTGATGGTAGTATACCTTTTAAGGCAGATATAGCAAAGGCAATGTCTTATGTGGATTACAGAAATGTGGTGCTTGAAGGTAAGAAGCTTCGTTTTATGAAGGATGGCTTATCTATATCTCTTGGAGGTATTTCTAAGGGTTACATTATAGACAAGGGGCTTGAATGTTTTCGTGCTGAAGGGGTTAGGTCTGCTCTTTTAAATATAGGTGGTGATATTGGCACTATGGGCAAGACTATTTATGGTGAGGGTTGGAGGGTAGGCATTAGGAATCCTCGTGGTAATGAGTCTTCTTATTTGGGTACAATTTCTCTTTATAATAAGTCTCTTGCGACTTCGGGTGATTATGAGCGTTATCGGGTTACGGATTCTGGGAAGCGTATTAATCATATTATAGATCCTCGCACGGGTTATCCTGTTAGTGGAGTGCTAGGCGTATCTATTATTGCGGATAGTGCTTTAGTGAGCGATGTTGTTGCCACAATAGTTTTTGTACTTGGTCCTTATGAGGGATTGAGTTTTATAGAGAGTCTTGATGCTGTTGAAGGTTTTATTCTTTTTGATAAGTCCGCAGTTTTGTCATCTTCTTCGGGTTCTTTGCCTTCTAATAAGGTTTTAGATAATGATATACATTTTCTTTCGACCAGGGGTTTTATTTTAAATCCAGTATCTAATTAACTTTTTATATACAAAGCTCTTTCTTTTTCTAGAGGTAACGAGCTGTTCTATTAAATGAGGGTTAGTCTTTATGAGAAAGCCACGACATTCTAAGAGTATCTTGATATTTGGCATAATTTTATTTGTTTTAGTATTTCTAGCGGTTGTTTTGGAGTATAGTGATAATAGTCTTGAGTCAGAGTTTAATAATGCGTATGTGCTTAATGTTAAGAAGAGTGGGAAGACAGTGGATTATGTTCTTGTGGCTTCTGATGAGGGTGAGATAGAGATTTTTGAGGGTCAGAAGACTAGGGTTTGGTCTTATAATAACAAGGTACCAGGGCCTATTTTAAGGATTAAGCTTGGTGATACAATTCGTGTTAAGTTTGTTAATAATCTTCCTCAGTCGACGACGGTTCATTGGCATGGTCTTCGGATACCGATGAAGATGGATGGTTTTCCTGGTATAAGTCAGGAACCTGTGTCTCCTGGTGAGACATTTGTTTACGAGTTTACGCCAAAGGATGCTGGTACTTTTTGGTTTCATCCGCATGTTCGTGGTAGTGAGCAATTGGAGCGAGGTCTTTATGGTGTTTTGTTAGTTGAAGACGCTATAAGCAAGGAATATGATAGAGATATTGTTTGGGTTATAGATGATTGGCTTCTTACCCGTGATTATCAGGTATACCCATCTTTTGTTACGATGCGAGATCTTATGCACGACGGTAGGTGGGGTAATGTTGTAACGGTTAATGGTTCTATTCGTCCTAGGTTGGTTCTTTCCAGGGGTGAGCGTATTCGTCTTAGGGTTGTTAATGTTTCGAATGCTCGTATATATAGATTACACTTTGGAGATCTTTCTGCGGAGGTTATAGCGGTTGATGGTATGTATGTTGGTCAGCCATTTAAACCTTATGAATTTGCTTTATCTCCGGGGAATCGTCTTGATATAGACATAAAGGCGGGCGTAGATGATAAATCATATCAAGTGGTGGATGGGTTTTCTCGTGATCCTTATGAGTTTGCAAGCATCGAGGTAAAGGGTGAGAATGGTTTTTTAGGTGAGACTGAAATGAAGAAGCGAGCTTTTGCCTACCCCGTAAATGATAGGATGCCTGCTTGGGAGAAGGCTTATAATCGCTCTGTTGATCAGGTTTATGTTCTTAATGCCAGAAGGCCGACTGCGGATGAGCTTAATTCTAACGGGGCTGGAGGGGCGATGGAAGGAGGGATGGCAGAGGGAACGATGGGAAGGGGTATGGGTTTAAAATGGACTTTGAATGATTATGCCTATCCTAGTTATGAGAATGTCGAGCTTCAGGCGGGTAAGTTTGTTAAGATAAGTTTTGTTAATGAGTCTTCTCGTCTTCATCCGATGCACATACATTCGCAGTTTTTCAAGGTATTAGAACGGGACGGCAAGAGGGTAAGCGAGGCATATTTTCGTGATACGGTATTGGTTGGTCCTAATGAGGAGGTTGTGGTTGGTATGATACCATTTAATCCTGGTCTTTGGCCTAGTCATTGTCATATACAGGAGCATTCAGCTGCGGGTATGCTTACTTTGATTAGGGTGAAGTGATGGTATGTCATCTCTTATTTTTAGATCATAAATATTATTCAGTTTAGAAGGGATGAATTTCTCTTTATCCATATTTATAATTTCCGTCATTTCTTCTGGCGTTGAGTAAATAGTTTCCATTAATTCTATAGGTGTCATTATTTTGTGTTTTTCGAGGGCTTTTACACCTTTTAATAAAAGTTTTGGTTTTTCTGTTGGAATTTCGTCGTCAAGAGGTTCTTTCCTTTTGTATCCTTTTGAGGCAAGCTGTATATTTAACCTTGTTCTATGACATTCATCAATAATTTTAAGTTCGTGTAGCCTATAAATTATAGCTGCTATGGAGACTTTCCATCGTTTTTTTAATTGAATTAATTCTGACAATGTTAATGAAAATAATTCCTTTGCAAAGCTTTTTTCAGGCATTAGAAAAGCGCCTGCAAATCTAAACGCCTGTTTTTCAATTGTCTTAAAAGTTTCTTTTTCCATAAAAGCTTCATCACTTATGCCTCTATGCAAAATAAGATGTCCTAGTTCATGTGCTAAATTCATTCTATATCTACCAAAAGCTAGGTCTTTTGCGTTTACAATTAATGGAATTTCTTTTTGCTTAGTTTGCGTCCAGCGAGAAAAGGCATCTAGTTGTTTAGATATATGGAAGTTTACAGTTATGATACCGTTATTTTCAAATAATAGTTGAATATCGCTTATAGGCCCTTCTCCTAAATTCCAATATTTACGTGTATTAATAGCGAAGTCTTCTACATCAGAATCCGTAACTTTTTCAAAGTCATCAATATCAAAATCGGGAATATTAGGTGGTGGTAGTTTTAAATAACTATCAAATAGATTGTATAATCTTAAAACCGGTTTAATTTTTTCTTCATACATTAGTTGTTTCTTTTTTGAAGTTGCTTGTGTTTTTCTAAAGAAAACAGGTGTTAATGGTAGGAAGTCATCAGAATCTGGCTGAGTAAAAAATCCAATTGGTTTGTTTAAATGTAAGGATAATTTATTTCTATTTATGGCAGAGAACTCTTTTTTTCCTTTTTCAACTAGGGATAGAAATTGTCTGCTTATGTCCATTTTTAAGGACAAATCAGATAGGGAAAAACCTTTTGCAATTCTTGCTTCTTTTATTCGATTAGGGTTCATTTTTGAAAAAGTCTTTGGAGGTACTGTTCTCTTCATTTTTTTAGGAGTCTTATTATTAGTGTCCATTTTTAACTTTCTTATTCTATTTTTATTTTTCTTTATACTTGCTTTTTAATTTAATGATTTTATTTATCTAGTGTTTATGTTTTCTTTTTTTCCCTCGTTTATATTGTAGTCAAGTTCAATTTCACTAAATTTGTCAGGTACAGGTGTAATAGGCTCATCATGCGTAGTCCTTCTTGCATTGGTATTATCGTTCATATCTAATTCTACTATGGTAGTATTATTTTTCTTATTGGGAATTTTAATACAAAGTGATTCCAAGCTATCCTTGCCAGTATGTGTAATGTAACCATATATTTTAGTATCTTGTGCTATTTTGTTAGAATCAAATAGGTTATATTCCAAATACTCTTTGACAGTTGGGTTATTCTTTGCATTCTTCTTTCTGAATTTAGCTTCTCTTGGTAATAACTGATTGTTTGGAAGATGATGTATTGTGAAATATAGATTATTTGTATATAATTCTATGTAACTATACCCGTTTTCTTTTATAGTCTTAATTTTTATGCCATATTTCTCTTCGGGGATACTATTGTTTTGAAAATAGCTTTCAAAAGCTTGTTCAACACATCGTGCTCTAAGGTTGGGGAAGTTTATATCTGCTATTCGATCGTTAAATCCTATTCCACATAGACCTGGAGTTTTTAATTCTTCTGTCCTCTTTCTCGCTAAAATGTATCCATCCTCAAGACATCCAATAACAATATCTTTTATTTCCTCTGTTACTTCTTCGGAAATTATCTCTTCAATGTATCTGCCTTTTTTTAACATATATTACCTCTTTTTTTGTTATTTTTTCGGAGACTATTTTGTTAACATATTTTCCTTTCATTGTTATTTTTAAACCTCTTTATAGTTATCTTTATATCCATTATAATAACATGTCTTTATAGAAATGACAACATAATATTCCAAATATATTTAATATTGTCTACTATTATGGGTTATTTATCATAATTTGTCAACTAATAAGTGTATATTAAAAATTATCGATAAATATTGCTTAGGAACAAACTGTTTATATATCTTATTTGTTTAAGATTTGATAAGGGTGGCCTTGTAAATAGTTTTGTTATTTTTGAGATAAAATAGAGTTTACTTTTCACTGAATATGAGACTATCTAATAATATCAGATTTTAATTTGTTTTGTATTTAGGGTATATTGTTTTATCTGTAAACTTTGTGGTTTGACCATTTTTAATGAATGTATATTTAATTTTTTAGTGTAGCTTGCCACATTTTTCTTTCACCTTAGGAAGCTTTCTAATATTATATCAATGTAAATGGGTTTTGTATGGCGAGTGGTTCTGATGATATAAAGCCGTGGGCATATTTCTTGGATATATAGTATCCATTTTGTGTAGCCTCAGCAAGTATTAGGTTGTAAAAGCCAGTTTCTGTTGGGTTTTGTCCAAACATTTGTGAATGGTGGCAGGAGATAGCCTTTATCCATTCATCTGCTACCTCTGTGATGTCGACGACAAAGCTTGGTTTCATTTCTCTTGGGTATAGGTAGTATAGTATTTTATTTACGCTATGTGCTTTTTCTTCTATTGGCATTTTTTTAAGTCTTGCAAAGTTTACGGCGTGTGATGCAAGGTAGCCGGTCTCGGTGTGGTCTGAGTGTCCAGGGCCTCTTCCTGGCGTTCCTTTCCAATATGGTAAGATGACGATTTTTGGCTTTAGTTTTCGTATAAATCTTGCAATAGTTATTCTGCTATCGAATGAGTCTTTTATTTGACAATCTTTGAATCCGGCATAATCAAAGAAGTCGACCTTCAATATTTCTATAGCTTTTTTAGTTTCTTCTTCACGGATTTTCACATTGCCTTCTGTTCCCATTTCTCCTTTTGTCATATACAGTATTCCAGTTTTATAGTTTTGTTTTTTTAGTAGTAGGAATAGTCCTCCGCAATGTATTTCTGCATCGTCGGGGTGCGGGCTTATTGCAAGAATATCAATCAATGTTTTCTCTCTCTTTCTTTGTGGCTTAGTGCTTTGACAAAATATAACTCTGTAAACAAACTTTTTAAGGGGAAAGACAATTAACTTCCTAAAGAGGAATACCCTCAAACTAAGAAGAATAAGGTATAAAACCTTATATAAAACAATAAATAGCGTTCGTTAAGAAGTAAATATATATTTTATTAAGGTGGCGAGCCACATAAATCTATGGTTTTGTTTATACTATTTTGCTGGTTCTTATCTTCTTTTAAGTCTCATCTTTCCTTAAGAAGAGTTTTTCTATCTTTATTTTCAACCCCCCCCCCCAAAACCTCTTAAGGAAGAGGAAAATTAACTTCTTAAAGAGGCATTACATTCTTTTTTTCAGATGTAATTCCCGTCTTTAAAAGCAATAAGAAAACAGCCCTAAAAAAAGTTTAGTAGCAGAATAATTTTTCGTTTTCTCAGAACCGATATGTAAACACAGGTTAATGATCATAAGTGTTGGGTGTTTTTATATGATAAAACTATTACCCCTCCCAATAAATAGTTTTTGTAGAAACACCCATGCTTTTTTTTCCCTCACAGAGGGAGTACCTGCAAAATAATATATTCTTTCTCTAAAGACAATAAAAATTAACAAAATCAGTATGTGAACCACATTTAATATTCTTTTTACTCTTTTTCTTAGCAATTTCTCATAAAAATAGTTATTTTCTGTGTGTGCGTTTGGTAAGGTATTTAATTTGTGCCAGAGTAGCTTCTTTTATGTTGTTTCCGTTAAAGGTTTTATAGACAAACTGTTTAATATCCTGTTTTAGGTAACACAGTGTAAATAAGCTTCTTAAGAAAAAAGACAATTGACTTCATAAAAAACTAATAAATAGGGTAAATATAGGCTTTTTAAGGCTTTGAGATTAAGACATAGGAAGTTATCTTCTTTAGGTTTGTATAGAATTATGGGTGTATACGAGTATTTTGTTATATTTGTTTATCTTCTGAATACGCTATTACTATTTATGTATGGTTTTCATTACTATTTAATAGTTTACTTATATCATAGGCGTCGTGTTTCTTCGCCGGTTATAGAAGATGATCTTACTTTATCTTTGGATTCTTTAGAGGAAGGGGTTTATCCTTTTGTTACCGTTCAGATACCGATATATAATGAGCTTTATGTGTCGGAGCGTATCGTGTCATCGGTAATGGAATTTGATTATCCACGGGATCGTTTTGAGGTACAGGTTTTGGATGATTCTACGGATGAGACTAGGGATATATTGCAGCCTCTTGTAGATAAGTATAGAAAGGAAGGTTTTCTTATAGATTATATACACAGAACTGTGAGGAAGGATCACAAGGCTGGTGCTCTTAGAGAGGGTCTTGCGCTTAGCAAGGGCGAATATATAGCGATATTTGACTGTGATTTTGTTCCTCCATCGGATTTCCTTTTGCGTACTGTGCCACATTTGGCTTCATCGGATAAATTAGGTTTGGTACAGACGAGGTGGGGACATTTGAATGAGGATTACTCTCCCCTTACTCGGGCACAATCTTTGGGTGTTGATGGTCATTTTGTTTTGGAGCAGGCAACTAGGAGTGATTATTCTTTATGGCTTAACTTTAATGGTACTGCGGGTTTATGGAGAAAGTCTTGTATATTAGATGCGGGTGATTGGTCTGGGGACACTTTGACTGAGGATTTAGATTTGAGTTATAGGGCACAAATGAAGGGTTGGGAGTTTAAGTTTCTTAGTGATGTTGTTTGTCCTGCGGAGCTTCCTGTTGATATAAGTGGTTATAAAGGTCAGCAGTTCAGATGGGCTAAGGGTTCTATTCAGACTGCAGTGAAGCTTCTTGCTAGTGTTATGAGGTCTCCCTATGCACTAAAAAAGAGGCTTGAGGCTTTAGTTCACCTTACTTATTACTCTGTACACCCACTTATGGTATTTAATTTGCTTTGGATGATACCACTTATGTCTATACAACGAGAGTATTTTAGCGACTTTACTCTAAGTGGTTATCCTACTTTGGTTGTGGTGGGTATGTTTTTTATGATACTTGGTACATTTGCTCCTTCATTTTTCTTTATGTATACTCAAAAACAACTTACAGGTAGTTGGACAAAACGATTATCGTGGCTTCCTTATCTTTTTTTGTATGGTATAGGCATTGCGGTTCACATCACAAAGGCTTTTATAGAAGCCGTTGTAGGCAAGTCTTCTGCGTTCATACGAACTCCTAAATATTCCATAGTCGATAGCAAGCAAAACTGGATTAAGAAACGCTATTCTATACCGTTATCTTCCATAGCCTTGTTGGAACTCTTATTTGGTATTTTTGCTTTTGTGGTTGCGTATTATGCTATAGATTATGAGATTTATTTTTCAGCCGTGTTTCCTTTAATATTTGGTGTTAGCTTTTCTTATGTTTCTTTGCTGTCCATATATCAGGGAATGAAGCGATCGTTTTTATATAAAAAGCAGGAATATAACTCTGTTCTAAGTGATGAGTTATAGATGCTGTATAGAATCGTGCTTTATTTTGCTTGTCAGAATATACAAGATACATACATATATTATACTAGTTCTCTTTTTCCTTTTTAGGAAAGAATTGTCATTAAAGAAATAATTGATTTGACGAGTATACTTTTTATTGTTAGTTTATTTATGCATTAGTATAATTTGAGGTGAGAGATATATGATAGAAGAAGGTTATCACGGTTATAGACAAGATGATAATAAGAAAGAGATTTTTTCCACGCGAGTAAGGGCAGGTAGTCGTACATACTATCTTGATATAAAAAAGAATAGTAAGAATGACAATTATCTTGTTATAAGTGAAAGCAAGAGAATAAGCGGGGATGATAACGAAAAGCAAAGACATAGAGTTATGGTTTTTGCAGAAGATATTGAGAAGTTTGCAGATAGTTTTTTTCAGATAATACTTTATTTTCTTGAAAAGTCTGCAGATGTGGAAAGTGATGAGATTAAAGGGTTTGTTGAAAGCTTTACCGATGTGTTGGACAGGTTGAGTGTGTTGTCTCGTTACTCTTCTCACAGAAATTATCTACCAAGAAGAGATGATTCGTCTTAGGTCCTAGATTCACTTAATAAAATATAGTTTATAATTATTGTTCACACGGTATGCTGTTGTTTACGCTGTGTTTCTGTATTCTTGCGAGGAAACCGCTTGAAGAGGCGGAAGTTCTTTTAAGCAGGGATATACTCTGTGCAGGTGAATAGATAGCGGGGTGAAGTGTGAATAAAGAGTTTGCCCTATATCTATAGTATTATTTTATATAGTTTTTAGATATGTTTGCAATGCATTTAAAGGTAGGTTTATGAATCCATTAGCAGAGAAGTTGAATGCTCTTTTAATTGAAAGAGGCAGAAGTATTTTTAATATGCTTTCTTCTTTTGGTAAGGAGCTTTTTTTTCCAAAGGGTATACTTGCTCAAGCTCAGGAGGCTAAGGCTAAGGCAGACAAGTTTAATGCTACAATAGGGATAGCCTTGGATAATGGTAAGCCTTTTGTGCTTTCTCCAATAGGGAATGTTTTTTCTGATTTTGATATAAATGATATAGTTTCGTATGCTCCTGTTGCTGGTAAAGAAGAGCTTCGTATTTTATGGAAGGAACTGCTTTTTGAGAAGAATCCTAGCCTTGTTAAAGACATAAGTACCCCGATAGTTACATCAGGCATTACGCATGGTCTTGGTATTTTTGCAGATTTATTTCTTGATCCAGCTGACAAAATAATCATACCCGACAAGTTTTGGGGTAATTATAATCTTATATTTTCTCTAAGGAATAAAGTTGATATAGTAACCTACCCTATTTTTAATGAAGCTGGTTATTTTAATATGGAAGCTTTGGAGGATTTGATTAAAGAAACTTTGAAACAGAGCGATAAGCTTGTACTTCTTTTTAATTTTCCGAACAATCCAACGGGTTATACAATCAGCAAAGAGGAAGCTTTAACCATAAAAAATATGGTATTAAGGTATGCAAATTTAGGAAAGAAGGTTATAGTTTTAACAGACGATTCTTATTTCAATCTTTTTTATGAAGATTCATTAAAAGAGTCTTTGTTTGCTTATTTTGCTGGTTTGCATAAAAATATTCTTGCAGTTAAGCTTGATGCCGGTACGAAAGAGGATTATGTATGGGGTTTTAGGACAGGTTTTATTACTTATGGCACGGCTTATGATAATAATTCTGCGGTATATGATGTTCTTGAAGTAAAGACAAAAGGCTCTATTCGTTCTTGTATATCAAACTCCCCTCACCTTTCCCAAACTCTTTTATGTAAAGCATTAAAGGACAAGGATTATAAGAAGGAGAAGGAAGAGAAGCTTGCTGTAATGCGAAAGCGTGCTTTAAGGGTAAAGGAAGTGCTTGATAATCCTCGATATGCTAGCGCTTGGACTGTTTATCCGTTTAACTCTGGTTATTTTATGTGTATTTCTGTTAGGGATGTTAATTCGGAAGAACTAAGATTACATCTTCTTAATAAGTATGGTACTGGTGTTATATCGAGTGGAGAACATGATATTAGAATAGCGTTTTCCTGCGTGGAGTATAATGATATAGAGAAGCTCTTTGAGTTGATTTATCAGGCTGTGTGTGATTTGCAGGATGCGTAAGTATATACTTTCTTCTTTTTATTTTATTAGAAGTCAAACGCTAGATGTCCATTAAAAGTGGTTTTCCACAGTATTGTTTATTAAAGTTATCTTGCTGCTTGAAAGCGGTGAGCCATAAAAATATTTTTTAAGGAAGGTTTTATATGACCAAAATAGAAGTTGGCGAAGACGAGCCTATAGATCAGGCTATTCGTCGTTTTAGAAAGAAGTGTGAGCGAGATGGTATAAATCGTGAGCTTAAGAAAAGGTCTTTCTATGAGAAGCCAAGTTTGCAGAAGAAGAGACAAAAGGAGATTTTAAAGAGAAAGATGCAAAAGCGTCTTAGGAGACAGCTTCAGAAGCGTCCAACATACCGTTAGCTTTTTTTAAGTATGTTGTAAACAAACTTCTTAAGTAAAAAGAAAATTGCCTTCTTGAAGGAACTTCAAATTAAGAAGAATAGGACACAAAACCTCGCAGAAATTGGCAATAATATTGCTTAAGAAATTAAATGTGTGTCTATTAAAGTGGTTCGCCACAGTATGGCTTAATCGTTACTGTGAAGTAGTTTCGTCTCCAATCGTTATGAGATAAATATTCGGCTTTGTTTTATTTATAGAAGTCCTTTTTAGTTTCTTTTTAGAAAGCTTCTTAATCAAAAATAAAATTAACTTCTTAAAGGAAAGACACATTCGTATTTAAGAGGAATAAGGCGTAAAACGATGTGGAAATTAGCAACATTCTAGCCTAAGAAGCTAAATCTAAGGCTATTTAAAGTGCCTCGCCACAATAAGTAAATATGTATTTTATTAAGGTGGTTTTCATCAGTTCGTCTTGTGTTTGTCATTTGCCTTTGATAATATGGAGAGCTTTTTTTACTATCTTATAATAGCTTGTTTTGTCCTTGCACCTATATAAGTCTTTTAGTTTATTATAGTCTCTTTTTTTAAGGTAGAAGAGTAGTATAATCAAAGCATTTATGAGTGTATTTTTAAAACTACCGGTGTCTCTATATTTTCTTGCAGAGACAGTAACCTTGTTTTTTATAATGTAAAGCCTTTTTCTTGAAAATGTCTTTATAAGAGTTTTGCTAAAGACAAAGTCTTCCATAAAGTGTTCTGGATATTTGTATTTTCTTAATATGTTAGCTCTTATGAAGATAGCATTAGTTCCCACTGTTTCTTTAAAGATATAAGTTCTTATGTTTAGAAGAGTTTGGGTTATTGAAAGGAGGAAGGAGTTATCATATCTTTTTAGAAATCCACCGCCAATAAATCGTTCATTTTTCATAATGTCATTTATTTTCTTTAAGGAGTTAATTGGCAGGTAATTATCTATATGTAGAAAGATTAGGATATTACCTTTTGCTGTTTCTGCAGCGAGGTTCATAGATTGTCCTCTAGAAAGTACTTTGGAAGGGTTTGTATTTTCGACTATTTTTATTGCAAATTGTTCATTTGATAATGGTAAGAATGTGGTAATAATGTCATCGAGGAAAGGTGAAAGTGCTTTATATTTTCCTTCAGAGAATATAAGTTCACACTTTTCGTTTTGTGTCTTTTGTATATGCTCGATACATCCGACAATTTCTTCTTTTTTTACATTGAGAGTTGGGACAATTATAGATACCATATTTTTTTAACAGAAAGCTTAATTTATATATAAATATCCTTTTAGAGGAAGTGCTATATCACCATTATAAGTTTATCCCATAAAGTTTGTCATTCTTTTAAATATTTATTATAATATCTAATTAATTGAACAGCATTGTATTTTTTTTTTACAATTGTTACTATGGTAAAAAAAACCTTTTAAGGAGTATGTTTTATGTTTTCAGATATTTTGTACAATCCTCTTATAGCTCAGGCGGATGGAGATGCACAAAGTTTTCTTCCAACTATACTAATGATGGCTGGTATATTTGTTATCTTTTATTTTTTGCTTATTCGTCCTCAGCAGAAGAGACAAAAGGAGTTAAAGAAACAAATAGAAGGGCTTAGAAAGGGAGATAAGTTTGTAACATCAGGTGGTCTTTATGCTACAGTTATTAGTATTAAGGAGCATATAGTAGTTGCTAAGATTGCGAACGATGTTAAGGTAGAGGTTGCAAAGACAGCAGTTGCTACTGTAGTTGAGAAAGCGGAGAGCTTGGACTAGAAAGGCTTCTTTTTAATAGGCAAAGCTTCTTTTTTTTTGGAGATTAGATTTATATGCAAAGTAAGACTCTTAGAACGGTCTTTGTAGTTATCATATTGGCGATGTGTGCTTATGTATTATATCCAAGTATATATTGGTATTTTATCCTTAATAAGTCCGAGCAGCTTAAGTATAATAAGAGTTCAGTTCAACTAGCTTCTCTTAAGAAGGAATACCAAGAGCATATTTCCAAGATGCAAAAATTAGTTCCTCGTGAGAAACAAAGGCTTAAAAAAGACGGAGAGTTTGTCCTTAACCTTAGGCCTTTTGTGCATAGAGGGGAAGATTACTTTCTTTCTTCTGATGATTTATTACTCGAGCGTATATTTAAGGGTAAGAAGGAAGATGACAAGAAGAAGTTTGTCAGTCTTGTGGAGGAGTCTCAAAATATATCTGATGAGATAGAAAAGTCTATAGAGCTTAAGAATATGAGAAAGAATATAATTAAGCTTGGTCTTGACCTTGCGGGAGGGACACATCTTGCTATTTCTGTTGATAAGAAAGACCTTATAAAGAAGCTTAGGAAGAACTACGAAGTTTACGGTTTAAAGGATGAGAATAGCATTGTAGAAGAGCTTAATAGCCAATCTGTGCTTGATATGGATAAGGTTAGTGTTTCAGAGGTTGTTTTAGCAAAAGAGTTAAAAGATGAGCTTAAGGATATAAAAGACGAAAACGAAAGAAAGGAAACTATAAAAGAAAGAGCAAAAAACCTTAAGGAAGAATATGCTAATGCTATTGAGACTGAGCTTACAAGTTCCACTTCAAATGCTATAGAGATAATAAGAAATAGAATAGACAAGTTTGGTGTTTCTGAGCCTAAGCTAAGCAAGGGTCTTGGTGATACTATTTTTGTTGAGTTGCCACAGTTGGATAAGAGGAAGGTGGAAGACACAATAAAGACTATTACGGAAGCTGGGGTGCTTGCTTTTCATATAGTTGATGAAGACAGTATGGAGAGGGTTCCTAGGAAATATTTTGTTCATTCTGGTCCAAACAGAGGTCTTATAGACAGTCGTTTTGTTACTTATGATGGAGATATATATAGTTTTATTACGGATGTAGGGGCT
Organism: Nereis procera; assembly: GCA_032360585.1. Taxonomy (NCBI): domain Eukaryota; kingdom Metazoa; phylum Annelida; class Polychaeta; order Phyllodocida; family Nereididae; genus Nereis; species Nereis procera. The sequence continues at coordinate 61,742 of JAUOBU010271025.1, read as the reverse complement.
GATCTTTCTGTTATAGGTATTAGTCTTTCTGATGAGGTTTCGGGTTCAGGTCTTTATCCGCAGGAAGAAAGTGATGAGTTTGGCAATCTTTTTGTTAGTGGTTTTTATATTTTAAAGAATAAGGTTGAAGTTGAAGGTCGGTTTTTGAACACTGCGAGGGAGGAATACGATGGTAGGACAGGTAAGCCTGAAGTTGGTTTTGAGTTTAAGGGAGAAGGTGTTAGTCAGTTTGCTAAGGTTACGAGGGATAATACTCAAAAGCGTCTTGCTATAGTTTTAGATGGGAAGGTAAAGAGTGCACCGGTTATACAGTCTGAAATTAGGGGTAGGGGTCGGATTACTCTTGGGAAGAATTCCCAGATAGACGAAGTTAAGCAATTGGTTGCTATTTTGAAGGCGGGGGTTTTACCTGCTAGGCTTAATGTAGAAAGTGCAATTACGATAGGGGCTAAGCTTGGTGAGGAGAGTATAGAGATTGGTCTTATTGCGGTTGGCATAGGTATGCTTGTTGTGGTTGTGTTTATGGTATTATATTATAAACTTGCTGGTCTTATAGCGGTATTTGCTTTGCTATTGAACTTATATTTGCTTCTTTCTGTTTTATCTGCGTTTGGTTTTACGCTTACTCTACCTGGGATAGCGGGTATTATACTTACTATTGGTATGGCTGTGGATGCGAATGTTATAATATTTGAGAGAATGAGAGAGGAGAAGAGGCAGGGTAAGAGTAGACAATCGATTATATCATCGGCTTATGAGAAGGCGTTTAGTGCTATATTTGATGCTAACTTGACAACTGTTCTTGCGGCGTTTATCTTGTCTCAAATTGGTTCTGGTATTATTAAGGGTTTTGGCGTAACCTTGATGACAGGTATAGTTTGGAGTATGTTTACGGCACTTTTTGTAAGTCGTCTTATATTTGATTACTTAACTGATTTTCTTAGATTGAAAAAGGTTTATGTATAAAATCTTTCTTAGAAAAACTTCTTAGGTAAAGAATAAAATTAACTTCTTAAAAGGCAAAATAGAGTACAAAACCTCATAACAATATGTGGTAAGGTTTATAGTTTTGAAAGAAAGAAACTTTATAAAGATTAAGAATTATATGTTTGCAGTTTCGGCTGCCTTGTTATTACTTGGAATGGTATTATATATATTGCGTGGTGGTTTTCGCTATGGGATTGATTTTCAGGGTGGCAGTCAGTTGCAGATTTCTCTTGGCGAGTCTTCGAGTGTTTCTGACCTTCAGTCAGTGCTTGGAGATGAGGTAAATATTACCCGTATAGACTCTGAGAAGTCAGACAAGTTTCTCATCAAGGTTGCAATAGGTAGAGATGTATCTTCAGAAGATATTAAGGTTCTTGTAAATAATCTTATAGCTTCTTTAGGCGAAAAGTATCCCAACTTAAAGCTAATCGGAGATATTCGCTCTGATTCTAATAGTGTTAATTTTTCACTTGCTTTTAAGGAAGGGAGTATACTAGCTGATACAATGATGGCGGATGAGCTTAGGAAGTATCTTGGTGGTGGTTCTATTCAGGTTGAAAAGACAGAAGATGGGAAGTCTTTTCTTGTTAGCAGTAGTATAAGTCAGTTTGTTGCGGAGAAGAAAGTAATTGAGCCTCTTGAGGCTAGTTTTAAGAATCTCAGCATAGATAATAGTACAAGTTATGATCCAACACAAGGGGAACATATAAAGGGTCAAGCATTAAAGGTTAGTCTTCTTATTTTAGTTCTTATTCTTCTTTACATTGGTCTTCGTTTTAAGTTTAGGTTTGGTGTAGCAGCAGTTATAGCATTATTACACGATATGCTTATAGTGGTAAGCGTTCTTTTATTCTTTGATAGGGAGTTAGATATAACTACGGTAGTAGCTCTTTTAACAATTATGGGTTATTCATTAAACGACACCATTGTAGTTTTTGATAGAATAAGAGAGAATCAGAAACTTCTCACAGTGGATGACTATATTTTGGTTGTTAATAAGAGTATATCACAAAGCCTCAGCAGAACGCTTGTTACTTCTTTAACTACTTTATTTGTAGTATTTTGTATATTGGTTATAGGCGGTCCTGCCTTAGAGAACTTATCTTTCTCACTTTTTGTAGGTGTTATTGTTGGTACATACAGTTCTATTTTTGTAGCTAGCCCAGTACTTGTTATCTGGGAGAATATTATAATTGCTCGTACTCAAAAGAAGTCTGATAAGAACAAGATTTCTAAGGGTAAGAAGGTACTAGCTTAAACTTTAGAAAAGTTACGAGTTAGCGAATGACCTAAGCTAGGAAATTAAATATATATATTTTATTAAAGTGGCAAGCCGCATAGTGAATAAGACAGAAGAATTAGAGCAAATAACGATAACATTTAAAGATGGTTCAAATAGAACTTATGATAATAATACTTCTTTGCGTTCTATAGCAGAGAGTATATCGTCTCGTCTTGCGAGGGAGTCGCTTGCGGCGAGATTAGACGAGCGTTTGGCTGATATGTCGTTTTTGGTAGATAGAGATGCGACTGTGCATTTCATCACTATAGGTAGCGATGAGGCTTTCGAAGTTCTTCGTCATAGCGGTGCGCATATAATGGCACAGGCGGTTAAGAGGCTGTTTCCTAAGGCAAAGTATTCTATAGGTCCTGTAATTAGAGATGGTTTTTATTATGATTTTGAAGTGGAAGAGCCTTTCACAGAGGGCGATCTTGTCAAGATAGAAAAGGAGATGTCGGTAATAGTTAAATCTTCTTATGTTTTTGACAGAGAGGAAAGGGATATAGATAGTGCTATATCTTTTTTTAAGGAAAGGGACGATCCATACAAGGTAGAGATACTAGAAGATTTGAAAGCCAACGGTCAAAGTCTAGTATCTATATATACTCAGGGTGAATTTATAGACCTTTGTCGGGGTCCACACATTCCAAACACTTCTTTTCTAAAAGCGTTTAAGTTAATGAGCGTTGCAGGGGCTTACTGGCGTGGTGATTCATCTAATAAGAGTTTGCAGCGTATATATGGCACAGCTTTTTTCAAGGCAAAAGAGTTAAAAGAGCATCTTGCCAGAATAGAAGAAATCAAGAAGAGAGATCATAGGAAGCTTGGTAAAGAGCTTGATTTGTTTAGTTTTCATAATGAAGCTCCAGGTTTTCCTTTTTGGCATCCCAGGGGCAAGTCGATTTATGATTCTCTTTTAAGTTTTATAAGGAAGGAAAATACAAAGAGAGGCTATAAAGAGGTTGAAACCCCTATAGTATTAAATAGTTCTCTTTGGCATTTAAGCGGTCATTACGATAATTTTAAAGAGAATATGTATTTTACAGCGGTGGATGAGAGAGAGTTTGCACTAAAGCCAATGAATTGCCCAGCACATTGTCTTATATACAAGTCTTCTTTACATTCTTATAGGGAATTACCAATACGGATATCGGAATTTGGTCTTGTTCATAGGCACGAACTTTCGGGTGTATTGCACGGTCTTTTCCGTGTAAGGAACTTTACTCAAGATGACGCTCACATATACTGTATGGAAGAGCAGATTAAGGACGAGATTATAGAGCTTATATCGTATACACTTTTTGTTTACGATAAGGTTGGTTTTAAGGACTATTCTATATATCTTGCGACTAAACCAGCTAATTACATAGGTAGTGATGATGTTTGGGATAGAGCTACAGATGGATTAAAACAAGCTTTATCAGCTCTTGATATAAGTTATAAGATTAAGTCTGGGGAAGGGGCGTTTTATGGTCCTAAGATAGAGTTTAATGTAAAAGATTGTTTGGAGCGGGACTGGCAGTGTGGTACAATACAGTTAGATTTTTCTATGCCAAAGAGGCTTGGTCTTAGTTATGAGGGTTCGGATGGGGAGAAGCATACGCCTGTGATGATACATAGGGCGATATTGGGTTCACTTGAGAGGTTCATAGGTATATTGATTGAGCATTATAAGGGTCGTTTTCCTTTTTGGCTTTCTCCAGTTCAAATTAAATTAATACCTATAATGTCAAAGCATATAGATTATGCCTTGTCCTTACAGGGCTTACTTAAAGAGTTAGATTTTCGTGTTGAGATAGATAAGCAAGATGAGAAACTGGGTTATAAAATTCGTAAAGCACAGTTGGAAAAAACACCTTTTATGCTTATATTAGGAGATAATGAGTTAAAGGAAAAGAAATTGTCGGTTAGGAGTCATAGCTATGGTGATTTAGGTTCTATGGGTTTAGAAGAGTTGAAAGCTTTGCTATTCAAAGAGCTATCTATATAATTTTCATAGATTTATTGTGGTGAACCACAGTTTGTTTACAATTTATTTTTATAGAGGGGTATACTGTAATAGAAAAAAGGTTAAGAGTCAATAGGCAGATAAGAATTCCACAAGTTAGGCTTATTGATGAAAATGGGGAGCAGTTAGGAATAGTTAATACAGAGGATGCACTGAGGCTTGCAGAGGAAAGAAGTCTTGATTTAGTTGAGATGTCAGCAGGCGCCAATCCACCTGTATGTAAGATAATTGATTATGGCAAGTATAAGTTTGATCAGAAGAAGAGAAGTAAAGAAGCTAAGAAGAAGCAGGTAAAGATACATCTTAAAGAGATTAAACTAAGGCCTAAGATAGACAGTCATGATTATGCTTTTAAGCTTAAGCATATTGAGACATTTCTTGAGCGTGGAGATAAGATTAAGGTTTCTATGCAGTTTAGAGGTAGAGAGATGGCTCATATCGATATAGGCAGGGGAATACTTGAGAAGCTTAAAGGTGACCTTAAGGGTAAAGTGGTGATAGAGAGGGAGCCTAGGCTTGAGGGACGACAAATGATTATGATAGTTGGTCCTATAAAATCATAGAGTGCTTTGTCGCCTTTTAATCTAGTATGTTGTATTTTTAATTTATTAGTTTTGTTATCTAGTGTTTTATCATAGAGGGAGTTATAAGAGTGCCAAAAATAAGGACTAAAAAGTCAGTCTCTAAAAGGTTTCGTGTAACAAAGAATGGCAAGGTTATGCGTACGAAGGCGTTTTCCAATCATATCTTAACGAAGAAGAGCAAAGATAGGAAGAGGAAATACAGGAAAAGAGCTGTTGCATCTAGTGCAGATAGTAAGAATATAAGGGCGATGTTGCCCTACGGTTAGTTTTTGTATTTATTGTGGCAAACCACTGTTTAAAAAAATAAATGGTTCTTTCTTGTCTTAAGAAGTCTCTTTAATAGAGATTTAAGTAGTTTTTTTCACATCATTGTTTGATAGGTGCTTTTCTTTTGGCGGAAGGGTTGTTTTTTATTTTAGTTTTTGAATTATTTTATAATATATGTTGTTTTTTGTCTTAGAAGTTTTGTTAAGAATATATGGAGTATATTTATGCCAAGGGTGAAGAATGGTGTTGCACATCACAAAAGAGTTAAGAAGGTACTTAAGCTAGCGAAGGGTTTTCGCGGTAGACGCAGTAAGTTATATCATTCAGCGAAGGATGCGGTTATGCGTTCTTTGTCTTATGCGTATCGGGATAGGCGTCAGAAGAAGCGTGATCTCCGTAGACTGTGGATAATCAGATTGAATGCAGCCCTTAGAGAACACGAGATTAGCTATAGTAAGTTTATATATGGTCTTTCAAAGTCTAATATTGGGCTTAATAGGAGAGTGCTTTCTAATTTAGCAATAGAAGATGCTGATGCTTTTAAGGAAGTTGTTTCGGTGGTGAAGGGTTCTTTAACTTAGTTTGTTGTGTATATATTGTGTCTTTTTAAAGTTATAGGCGACGGTTTTTGTATGCGATTTAGTTAGCTTATTTTGAGGTGTTAATTTATGATACATACTAAAGAAGAGATTAATTCTTTTTTAAGCCGTGCATTTTTTGCTGTTTTATCGTTTTTTGATGGTGATGTAATAGTTAGTCATCTTATGATATTTGGTCATACGATAGACGGAGTGTTTTATCTCTATAGTGAGAATGATAAGGGTTTATTTAGTTCTCTTAGTAACGGTAGTGCTGTATCTGTTTTGATTTATAAGGAAGAGGAGGAGCTTTTAGATATAAGGCAGTTATCTATTAGCGGAAGGGCTTATGTGCTTGATGGTTTTGACGGTGAGGATGCGGAGCTTGCATCGATGGCTTTGGGGGAGAAGTCTCCTCTTATTCAAAACGCTTTTGTTGAGCAGGCTGATTCTATTACCATAATTAAGATTGAAGCTGACAGTGTGTCTTCTATAAGTTTTGGAGAGCTTAAGGATCATTTATCACCGGTTGTTTTACGGAGGGATTAGTTTTTTTTTAAATTAGGGGTTTTATCGATGAGCGGTCATACTGCAAGAGATAGGGGTTTAATAGATACCCATATATGGCTTAGGAGTATTGGTTACAGCTTGGATTACGAAGGTCTCAAGAAGTTGCAGCTTCTTAATTTGGATGGGGAGGATATAGGGGATGATGGTGTTTTGCATATAAAGTGGCTTAAGCATCTTTTGGTACTTGGTCTTAGTGAGACTGGTGTTACGGACGACTGTATAAATTATATCAGGGAGCTTAAAGGTCTTCAGATATTGTATTTGAGGGGGACAGCTATTACAGATGCTGGTGTCCGTAATTTAGATGGTATGAAGAGTTTAGAGGAGCTTGATTTGAGTGCCACTCAGGTAACTAATGATGGTATTTCATTTTTGGAGTCGGCGTTACCGGGCTGTAAGATTTATCATTAGGCTTTTCTTTTGTCCAAAGATGGTAATAACATTTCCTTCCACTTTTAATTTAATCTGTATTGTTTTCTAATTCTTAGGAAACTGGTTTTTTCTTACCCTGTTTTGGCTTTTCCTGTTTCAGCTTTTTTCCTTATTTTTTCACTTGAGGAAGGACTTCTATTGAACACATATTTAACTTCTCAATTGTGCTATTCTCCATTTTATACGCAGTTGTATCCCTTTAAGATACTGATATTTATTGATAGATTAGTTTTCTATGTACATTGCTTCTTTTATTGTTTCTGAGAGGAAGTTTGGTTTCTGTGCGTGTTTAAATAGGTATCTAATTTGTCCTTTTTTGTCTATTAGATATAGGTATGTGCTGTGGTCTATAAGGTATTCTGCTTTAGATTTATAGAAGTTTTTTTTATATATTGCCTTATATTGTTTTACTACTTTATCTATTTCCTTTTTTGTTCCAGTTAATCCCATTATGTTTGTTTTGAAGCTTTCGAGATATTCTTTGAGTTTAGGAATAGTATCTCTTTCTGGATCAACGCTTACGAAGAGTATTTGTATTTTTTGTATTTCTTCTTTGTCTAGTAGTTTGAATGTTTCTTTTAGCTTAAATAGTGTTGTTGGGCATGCGTCTGGACAGTATGTGTATCCAAAAAATAGCAGTACAATCTTTCCTTTGGTTTGTTTTAGCTCAAAGGTTTTATTATTATGGTCTGTGAGGGAAAAGTTCCCTCCGAAGTCGTAATTTGTCAGGTTTTTACTTTTTCTGTTACATTCTGTTATAATTACTAATACTGTTATAAATATTATGATATAAGTATATCTTTTCTGTGTAGTTTTTTGATAAATCATCTGTAAATGAAAATAAAAGTTGACAGTATAGTAAAGAGTTTTTATATTAATTTAGAAGTTTATTTTATTGTTCGCAGACGATGTGTTAAGGAATACATTAGTTTTGTTTGGAGGGAATGTAAGACATGAGTTGTTTTGACAAAGTAAAGGAAATAATACTTGACAAGTTAAATGTGGAAGAGCTAGAGGTGAAGGAAGATGCTTCTTTCATAGACGATCTTGGAGCGGATTCTCTTGATATTGTAGAGCTTATTATGGCTCTAGAAGATGAGTTCAATATCGAGATACCAGATGAGAAGGTAGAAAGTATGAAAACTGTTAAGGATGTTGTCAGTCATATAGACGCTGCGTAAGACTAGTTGTTTATATAATTTGCAAGGGACTCATGACTAACTTTTAGTTTTTTTAAGCTTTTGTAAGCTATTTGTCTTACACTTTCTGTTGATATTCCTAGTTTTCTTCCTATGTTTTTTAGGGTTTTTTCTTTTTTGTTACATAGTCCAAAGCGGTATACTATGACTTCCCTTTCCTGTGGGTAGAGTGTTTGTAGGGCTTTTTGCATCTCGTTGGAGAGATCTTTGACCATGAGTCTGTCTATGGGATTCTCTGTTTTACTTTCTATAGTGTCTTCTATCGTGAATTGCTTTGTGTCGTTTATAGAAGTTTCGAGTGGTATTATGGAGATGTTGTAGTTGTAAGCCTCTTCTAATTCTGATTTTGATAGCTCTGTTTCCCTAGATATTTCTTCTATCGTTGGTTCCCTGCTGTATAATTGTGCTAGTTCTAATGAGGAGTTCTTTGCCTTTTTTAGAATCTCTTCTTTTCTGTAGGGTATTCTTATGGCAGATATTTTCTGTAGAGACCTTATTATCGTTTGCTTAATCCAGGGACCTGCATATGTCGCAAAACGCACATTCTTCCTATGATCGTACTTTTGAGCCGCTCGCATAAGACCTATATTACCATCTTGAATTAAATCATTTAAGTTATAACCCTTTTGAGCAAAGTAATTTGCTATCTTTACTACAAGACGGAGATTTCCTTCTATAAGTTTTTCCAATGCCCCTTCATCGCCCTGCTCTATTCTCATTGAAAGCTCTTTTTCTTCTTTAAATGTCAACAACGAATATTTTGAAACATCTTTTAAATAACTGGATATACAGTTATCTTTATTGTCTTTATGGAAATCCTTTTCTTCCTGAATAAGTGTCTCAACTGTTGCCGCATTCCTGTCTAAACTTTTTAACATACTTTCTTGTCTTTTTTGTGTTTTCATTTCTTTTTCTCCTGCCTACATATAATACAGCAAGAACTGTGCCAAGTCTGACAAAAGAAAGAATTATATTTCGCAAGCCAATTACATAGAATTATGAAGTAATGTTCTGTATACAAGTAAAATAAGACTTATAATACAAAAAGTAAAAACTATACATTTTTTTGGGGATATATAAACAAAAAATGGAATCTATAAGGTAGTGGCAAAAAACACACACCCTAATGAAAAATAAGTAGTATGATTATATAATAATGCTCTAAGCAATTATATAGGTTTACCGCTCTATCGAGATTAAATAGTCTGCCAATTTCATCGGCTCTGAAAGATAAAAAGCTACTTTACTCTCTTCCGATAATAAAAAAGAAACTATCCCTACCTTAACATTAGGAATAAGTTTCCTTAGCTCATTTGGTATCGCTATCCCATAATCAGAATGAAACCTACCGTTTATAGAAATTACCTTGAAACCTGAAAGCAAAAGCTCGCTTATCGCTTTCGCCATAGTTGTATCCTTCAAAAGGGAAGCTATAAAAAAATTGTTAAACGAAAAATGAATCTTATGACCACCGGAAGGAAAGTAATTATAAAAATAATCCCTATATATATGATTATTCCAATCTATAGTATCTGCTAACCAAGCTGTATCAGCATCATATAAACCCTTTGCGTACTCCTCTCCACCCCTCAAAACACCTTTTAAAATAGACCTTGGTGCGTTCATTCCAATAAGTCGGATAGAATGTGCCTTCGCATATTCCACAATTCCCTTGTAATCACTGATGTAGTTAGACCAAGGCCTGCTCCTCAAAAGAAATAAAGTTTCGTCTATCTTCCCGGCTAAATAAGAATCTATAGCACCTTGTGTATCCCGTTCAAACATCTCCAGCGCTATCGCTAACGAACCAGAACGAGCATCCAAATCTTTCACTATCTTAAGCTCAAGGTAATGTATTTCCTTGTTATTATGTAGTTCCCCAAGAAAAATTACATCATAGGAAGCTAAACTGTCTATAAAACTGTTATAACTAATAACTCTTTTATCCTTATAAGACACTATTTTGTAAGAGCTAAGAAGCTCTGCCTTGCTTAGCTCACCACTACAAGAACTAATAACAATAAAAGATATTATAAACAAAATATATATTCTATTTTTCATCCTTACACCCTATTATCTATCTTTATTACATTAAGTTAAGTATACTGTTATAAAACTTCTTAAGAAAAACAAAACCTCTAAATTTATGATTTTAATGGACAAAACCTTATAGCCACTAGCAAATAGTACCCTTAAGAAGGAAATATCTATTTTATTAAAGTGGTGAGGCACGGTATACAAAAAAATAAAATGGCAAGCAACACAAAGAATAACCTTTTTTCAAAAATAAAAACTTTTTCTATACACAAATAAAACAATTAACAGTATCTTAAATAAACATAATTATCTTAAAGGTAAATATTACAAAATAGGAAATAAATATGTTTAAAGGACTAATGACTGCCATAATTACTCCGCTTAAAAATGGAGCTGTCGATTACCACACTTTTGAAAAACTTATCGAAACTCAAATAAAAAATGGAGTACACGGTATCGTACCTTGTGGTACTACAGGTGAATCCCCAACCTTGAGCCACCAAGAACACAAAGAAGTAGTCCGGTTCACTGTCGAAATTGTCAGAAAAAGAGCCTTCATTATAGCAGGGGCAGGAGCAAATAATACCAGCGAAGCCATAGACTTTAGCAAACACGCTAAAGAAGTCGGAGCCGAAGCCATCCTATCCGTAAGCCCATACTACAATAAACCCAGCCAAGAAGGAATCTACAAACACTTCATAAGTATAGCCGATAACGCAGATATACCAATTATTCTATACAACATCCCTGGAAGAACTTCTGTCAATATAGAAATCGAAACAATTGCTCGACTTGCTAAACATAAAAATATAGTCGGTGTTAAAGAAGCTACCGGCTCACTCTCTGTAGCGATGGAAACTCTAAACTCTGTCGACAAAGACTTTTTACTCATATCGGGTGATGATATGCTCACCATACCGATATACAGTGTTGGTGGATGCGGAGTTATCTCCGTACTCTCTAATATGCTACCAAGTGAAACTGCAAAGATAATTGCCTATTGCACAAAAGGTGATTACGAAAAAGCAAGAAAGATACACTACCGCTATCTCAACCTCATTAATACACTCTTCATCGAAACTAATCCTGTACCTATTAAGGAAGCTATGTCTCTTATGAAGCTCTGTTCAAATGAAGTCAGGCTACCGCTTTGCAGTATGAACAATCAGAATAAAGAAAAACTAAAAAGTGTACTTAGAGAACTATCAATTATATAATAAATGCCAAGTCGCAGTTCTAGAATTAATCTTAATAGAGAGAGGATGTCATTTAACATATATGTAAACAATTTTCTTTCTACTTAAGAAGTTTACTTACAGGACAGTACAGGAAAAACTTGACTTATTTGGAACTTCTTTTTATGATTGAGGGACACAAAGTAAAAACGAAAATAAAGGGTGAAACCTATGAAATATAGAAAAAGAGAAGGATCGAATGTGTGGATATTCTGCGATAGCTGTCGCAAATGGCCCACTACCGATTATACTGAAACTGATAAAAAACCAGACGGTGCTCCAATCTGTGATGTATGCCATACAAGGGTAAGACCCGATAACTTTAGCAGCTTTAAATAACTATCGCTATAAAGTAAAATAAGCTGTTTAATATCGTGGTTCGGTCTTCTTATAGAGGCGTATATTAGAATGACATATAGAAAGAAAACATATGGGAATACATGGCATTTCTGCCTAGATTGCTCAAAAATACCTACAAGTGATTATAGCGAACAAAGCACCAGACCCACTCACGGTATGATTTGCGGCGAATGTACCGACCTACTCAAAAATGGAAACTGTCAAACTCTGTAAGCCCCATCTGTAAAAAAAAAATCTGTGGCTCGCCACCTTAATAAAATATATATTTCCTTTTTAAGGACACTATTTATTGTTTTCTATAAGGTTTTGTGCCTTATTCTTCTTAGTTTGAGGGTATTTCCTCTTTAGGGAGTTGGTTTTATTCCCCCCTTAAGCAGCCTGTTTGAAAAAAGCTTATTAAAAAAAAGGACTGCTTTGTGACTAAAAGGTTAAATGGGGCATATCTATAGCATAAATGTAAGTTCTTCTATGCTATTAAAAACACCTATAGCACCCTCTTCCCTAAATGCAGATGAATTAGGACCGTATATACCAAGTGAATGTATTCCTGCACTCCTCGCCGATATAATGTCGTCTATTGTGTCTCCTATATACAAAGCCTTTCCACCAGAACAAGAAAACTTGTCCAATATCTTATTAAGACCCTCAGGATCAGGCTTGCCCCTATCCACATCTTCCATTCCAACGATAAACGAAAAATAATCTAATGCATCATTTAACTCAAGCGTGTACAACGCCTCCCGCCTAGGTCTTCCCGTGAATATCGAAAGCGTATAAGACTTATTTCTAAAAAACTCCATAAGAGAAGAATTAAAAAGCCAAGTCTCATCTTTTATAAATCCTGAACCTCCATCTCCCCAATATAATCCCTGAAAATAATCTACTATTTCATCTCTGCTAATATTGATCCCATATCGCTTTATAATTTCACAAGTTAAATCCCAATCGTCATTAAAACCACCTTCAGCCTTAAGAAGACCTATAGATGAATAGGTAATCTCCTTATTGCAAAAATGTCCCACTGTCTCTCTAATCGCACGAATGTAAGAAGAACTCACATCAGCCAATACCCCATCCATATCAAATATGATAAGCTTTAAATCACCTAAACTATTTCCAAGTTCTCTGTAATAACACTTCATAAACCCTCCATAGTGAAACGCCTTCGTTAAGATAGCCATATATTATCAAGAATATCATTAAAACGCTTCTCTTCCACCCCTAGAGACTCTCTTGCCTTTTCTATTTCCACTTTATAGTCGTCTAATCTCAGATTGCCAGTAGAACCCAGTGTTTTTCTCTGCTTTATTATATCTTTTCGATCGCCAAGTTCTATCTTATCAAGATTATTACCCGCATAGACATACGCCTCCCTAAACGGTATACCCTTTTCAACAACTAATTTATATGCGTAATCTGTGGCATATATCTCCCGTGCATTCGCTTCAATCAGTTTATCTTCCTTCGGCCTTATTCGCGTCATAACAAAAATAATAACATCTATACTGTCTCTAAGAATAGAAAAAGAAGAGATTAAATATTTCTTTGTCTCCTGAAAATCCCTATTATAACCCGAGATTAAATTAGTTATTAGGCTCTTAATCGCAAACTCAAAACCAAGCAAAGATGAATGCTTAGCTCTCACAAGTTCAAGTACATCTACATTCTTCTTTTGCGGCATTATACTGCTACCCGTAGTAATCTCATCTTCAACATCAAAAAAACCAAACTCCTTTGTGGTAAACAAAAGTATATCCGAAGATATCTTGTTTAAAACCGAGGAAACGCTTGCCAGTGCTGATATTGTATTACTCTCAATCTTACCTCTGGAACTTGCACAGTATAGAGAATTCCTTTGAAGACGGCCAAAGCCAAGTAATTTTTGGGTAAGCTCCCTGTCAAGAAAAAGGGATACACCATAACCGGCACCCGAACCCAAAGGACATTGATCGTTTGCTAAGTAACTATATTCTAGTAATCTAAACTCATCTAAAAAAGCCTCCACAAAAGAAGATGCCCACATCCCAAGAGATGACGGCATCGCAAGCTGCATATGTGTATATCCCGGCATTGGAAGAAACTCATACCGATTCGCAAAACTAAGAAAAATATCAGAAAGATTAAGTAATCTATTCTTTAAACTAAGTAACTCTTTCTTTGAATACAAACGAAGATCAACCAGTACTTGATCATTCCTGCTCCTACCAGTGTGTATCTTCTTTCCAATGGAACCCAGGCTTTTAGTTAGGATATTCTCTACCTTTGAATGCACATCTTCATCTGATACAGTAAGAGTAAACTTCCCTTCCCTCGCTTGATTTAAAAGCTTTGCGAGTTCTCTCTTTATTTGCTCAAGCTCGTTACTGGTAATAATACCTATCGAAGACAGCATTATACAATGTGCAAAAGAAGCTGTAATATCCATTTCCACAAGCTCTAAATCAAGTATATAGTCTTCCCCTACTTCAAAGCATTCTATTAGTTTGTCTATTTTAACAGATGGTGATTTTTCCCATAGTTTTCCCATAGTTTTCCGCTATAACTCCTCTATTATTTAATGTAAATAAAAATCTTAGCTATTGAGACAAAGAAAAATAACATATCTATTATGTTAATGTTGGTGATTTAACTTCAGAAAAATAAAAAGAAATAAATCTACTACAAGGAAATTATGAAGGGATAATGACATTTTTTATAAAATGGTGTTACTGTGTACAGTAATGAATCTGTAGCCTTAGACAGTTCACAAAATGGCTTTTTCCCGTCAAAGTTCATATACTAATTCTTATTATTTATTATATACCGTAAACAATAATAAAAACTAGGAGATTATTATGAAGAAAATACATCTTAACAAAATACTGTATCCCACAGACTTTTCTGATTTTTCTTATTATGCCGCAAATTATGCTGTAGCTATGGCAGAACAATATGATAATAGTGAATTACATATAGTACATGTTACAAGGTTGGGCTCTGTGATTAACTCCCTTGCTGATTTGTACTATATTGAACACAGCGATGGAGACCTTGAAGAAACTGCGATAAAAGCCGCAGAAGAACGACTTCAAGCGTTCGTAGATAATAAGATACCAAAACATATAAATAGCAAATTAAAAGTCCTGCATGGAGGACGATCACACGAAGCAATAAGCAAATATGGAATAGAAAATAAAATAAGTGTTATAGTAATTGCTACGCACGGACATAGCGGGATTAAGCACACAGTCTTCGGTTCTACCACAGAAAGGCTTATAAGGATTGCCTCTTGTCCTGTTTTATCTATTAATCCTTTTATGGAGAAGAAGAAGTAAAATATAGAAAAAACTTTAAAAGGTGTTAGAATGTATCTTAAGAGTATATTAAAACTTCTTAAGGAATAAAACCCACTAGAACCAATAAAAGGATATCGCACAGCTCCATAGGGACTAGCAAATAGTATAGCTTTGAGTAGTAGAGCTATGTTCATAAAGAGTGGCAATTCAGATAAATCTTACAAAAAAGGTTTTTTTCTAATTTAAAGTTGGTTTACTAATTAGTATATTTACTGTGTGCTGTGTGGCTTGCCACCATAATACAACATATACTTCCTTCTTAAGGACACCGTTTATTGTTTTCTATGAGCTTTTAGACCTTATTTTTCTTAGTTTAGGGTATTCCCTATTTAGGGAGTTAATCTTCTTATCCCTTAATAAGTTTGTTTATACCATTGTTACAGTAGTGTAGCAGAGTTCTTTTATAAGAAGGATAAGCTTCTAAATAGGATAAGTAATAGCAGGTAAGTGTAAGTAACAAGTTAAATGTACACTCTTTAGGAGTGGTGAGCCACTAATTGAGGGCGGCAGTCCATACAATAATAAAAGTTAGGTGATTGTTTATGCAGAAAATACATTTCAAGAAAATACTATGTCCCACAGACTTTTCTGATTTTTCTTATTATGCCGCAAATTATGCTGTAGCTATGGCAGAACAATATGAGGATAGTGAATTACATATAGTCCATGTTATAAAGTTGGGTTCTGTGATCAATCCCCTTGTTAATCTCTCCTACATTGAGAACCCTGATATAGACCTTGAAGCTATTGCCGTGAAAGCCGCAGAAGAACGACTTCAGGAGTGTATAGATAATAGAATACCAAAAGATATAAATACCAAATTGAAAGTGCTAAAGGGAGCCCGTTCATACGATGTCATAAATGAATATGTTCTGGAAAATGAAATAGATGTTATAGTAATTGCTACCCACGGATATAGTGGGGTTAAGCACGCTGTCTTTGGTTCTACTACGGAAAGGCTTATAAAGAGTGCTTCTTGTCCTGTTCTCTCTATTAATCCCTTCAAGGGAAAAAAATAAGTAATAATTTAAGAAATAATTAAAAGATAAGAATGGAGAAAAGTAAATGAAAGTAAGATACATATCACTAATATTATTCTTTGGTTTTAGTCTGTCTGCGTGTGGTAGACACATCTACAGTGAAGACGGATATACAGTTAGGCATTATTCAAAGTATAGAATAGTATCGGGCGAGTTGTCTTTTAAAGACGCAGATATTATAAGTAAACAAGCTCTCCCACAATACAGAGAGTATTTTAAGGTATTCTATAACAACAAAGACATTATAGAAGAAATTAAACATTACAAGCATAACAGGCTTTATGTGTCAAGATATAACGACAAAAGAAACGGTCGTCTTGTAAGGTTTGAACAGTATTCAGAAGAACGGCTGCTTGGATATTATATAAATTATTATAATAGCTACGACTTTCTAACCCATAGAAAGTACTTTGATGGAAGTCATAAGCTTAGGAAAGTAGAGAAGTTTTAGTAGCTAAAAACTATAATAGGAAATGCCTAGTTAACAATAATAAGGCGTAAAACCTAATAGAAAACAGTAAGTATTATAATTGAAATGCCCGCATCTAACCCTATTCAAAGTGGTTTGACATAATATTTTGCCTAAGAAAATGTCCTATTAAGGTTTGTGAGCCACAGGTTGAAGCCACAGCTTTTTTTACTTCTCTTGATCCATTTCAGGAGGCAAGTAGGATTTTAGCTTAGTTTCCAGTGTCCAGCTTGTATCACCAGATTGTATACCAAGAACCCCTTCTATCATTATGGAGTATAAAAGGTTACGATAATAGTTAAGAGCTTCTACCCTATTTTTCAATATTTCTTCCGTTACATCGGTATCAGTTCCGTCTATCACTAGTTGAACAGCTTCTCTTAAGAAAGGGTCTTTTATCTTATGCAAAGTTTCTTCAAGAGCGATAATACCTCGTTCTTTTGAGTAAGAAGCCAAGGTAATGAGCGTTTCTATAAGTTCTTTTGTGTTGTTTGATGTTAGAACAGGGGGAAGATAGGTTTTTTCTGTAGGATAGTCTATACTCTCTTCTTCCTCATCCGGTTCACTAAGTTCTCCAATGTCTATAAGGTCGTTTGCTGCGTCAAGTATTCTTTCTTTAGCCCTATCTATCACTTTGCTAGAAATTGCGTTGCCATTTCTAATATAGCTTGCCGCCATTTTCCTTAGACGGGAGGAAAGGTTCTCCATAATTAAATGTCGTGTCCCTTCAGGTAGGTATGGTAGAACA
Source organism: Nereis procera (assembly GCA_032360585.1). Lineage (NCBI taxonomy): Eukaryota > Metazoa > Annelida > Polychaeta > Phyllodocida > Nereididae > Nereis > Nereis procera. Next base: position 44,611 of record JAUOBU010271025.1, on the reverse strand, counting down.
AGAATTAAATCTTCTTCTTCTATTTCCCTGATCCATTTTTGAAGAGAAAGTGGGTGCCACTTTGTGATTTCATCTATAGAGTTCATAGACAATCTCCACCAATAAAGAAGTTTTTATATATTATATAATATATTACTTAATAAAAATAGTTAAAAATATCTTTTTTGTGGTTTGATATCTTTAAAAAGAATAGATTTATGGTTTTAAAGCAAGGTCTTTTTCATATACAAAGTGTTCTTTTTATATAAAGCTTTATTTGTGTTAGGAAGCATTTTAATTCATATATTTGTGGCTTGCTACCTTAATAAAATATATATTGTGGCTTGCTACCTTAATAAAATATATATTGTGGCTTGCTACCTTAATAAAATATATATTGTGGCTTGCCACCTTAATAAAATATATATTGTGGCTTGCCACTTTAATAAAATATATATTTACTTCTTAAGGACGCTATTTATTGTTTTATATAAGGTTGCAGACCTTATTACTCTAGAATATGAAAGTATTTTTCCTTTAAGAAGTTAATTTGCTTTTCCTTTAAGGGGTTTGTTTACTTGTCTGCTTAAGAAAAATAAATAAGTAAACTTTGCTTTTTGTGCGTATTATTATACTCTTTAAGAGGATAGCAATTACATATATTCTTTTTAGAAACTTGTTAGCAAACTTACTAGGGAATAATTATGAAATATGCAGTTTTGGCTGATATTCATGCCAATCTTGAGGCTTTGGAGAGGGTATTGGAAGATATTCATAGTTTTCCTGATGTAGAAAGGATTATTTGCCTTGGCGATATAGTGGGCTATGGAGCAAATCCAAATGAATGCTGTGAACTTATATTTAATGAAGACCCTATATGTATTATGGGCAATCACGACTATGCGGCGATAAACAAAGAAGAAGCCAATCTTTATAATACTATTGCATACAAGTCTGCTGTATGGACATATAAACATTTAAAGGAAGAATACAAGAATATATTCAGACAGTTTGAGCATAATAAGGTAATAAGCAAAGACTGTGTTATAATGCACGGTGCGTTAATGGATAGAAATTGTTATATAGTAGATCATTATACAGCAAGTGATAATATAAATAAGCTAAATGAGCTTTATCCTTTTTTTAGCGTGTATTTTTATGGGCATACACATATTAAAAAGGTATGGGAGCTTTCTAGGTTATCAAATAATGGTTCCAATAATATAGCAATTGATGTTTCGCAAGACTATTTGACTAGTGTTTCCAAATATTATATAAACAAAGACAATTATTACTTGATAAATCCAGGTAGCCTTGGTCAACCGAGGGATGGAGATAATAGGGCATCCTACCTTATATTTGATTCTACCGAGCTTAGTATAAGTTATAAGGCTTTAGCTTATAATATTGAAAAGACTAAGGAAAAGATATATAGAGCTGGATTACCTCAGTATTTAGGAGATAGGCTTGTTTACGGTGTATAGCTGTGTTTTCTCACACAGATTGAGAGCGATGAGCCATAATGTGGCTGCCACCTTAATAAAATATATATTTACTTCTTAAGGATGCTATTTATTGTTTTATATAAGGTTTTACACCTTATTCTTCTTAGTTTGAGGGTATTCCTTTTTAGGAAGTTAATTGTCAAAAGTTTGTTTACAACATAATTTATCTCCAGCATTGTGGGTCTATTTTAAAGAAGTCTTCTTTCTTATTTTGATATGCCATAGCGGGGCATCCTCTGCAGTATTTAAGGAGTATGCAGCTACTACATTTCTCAAATAAATTATGTTGTCTATAGTAATTAAGTTCATCTCCTTTTAGGAAAATGTCTGCGAGTTTAGTTTCGCTTATTCTTCCTACTGGGCTTGGAAATCTTCTACAGGCATAAACCAGCCCGTCTGCAAGGACCACCAAAGAGTGTATACCAACCCCACATCCGCCCGATATTTTCTTTTGATTTTGGTCAGGTTTAAATATCCCAAGTTCATACAGCAGTAATGTCCACAGATTGTCTTTCAACGCAAGGGACATAATGTTTTTTTTATTTATTTTATGCTCTTGGTATGCGTTGTGAACGGATAGCAAGAATTCTCTGTATTCTTGTGGTTTAAAGTCGGTATTTAATTCCTTTGCATTTCCGACATTAGATATTCTTGCAAAGGCAAAGTTATCTACATCCTTTTTTATCAGCAGGTCCATAAGAGGTATTATATCTTTGTAGTTTTCTTTTGAGACGGAAGACATAACATGCGTTTTAATTCCTTCATTTTTTAGTATTTCTATGGCTTTTAGGCTTTGTTTAAAAGACCCTGTTGTTCTAAAGAAGTCATGTGTTTTTTCAAGTCCGTCAAGACTAATTTGATATTTTATAATACCATTTTCTTTTAGTTTCCTTGCAATATCTTTGTTAATAAGGTTTGGGTTACCAAGTATTCCGAAGGATGCACCTTTTGTTTTTGCGTATGCTATGATGTCGAAGAAGTTTTTGTGTAATAATGGGTCTCCACCGGTGAAGTTGATATACGGTTCTATTTTTACGGAGAAGCGTTTTGTGAGTGTATTTGTAAGGTTTATGAAGTCGTCTATTAGTTTTAGACATTCATTGTATGATAAGGGGTTATTCTGTTCATTTTCAAAGCTATCTTCTTCTTTCATATAGCAGTGTTTACAATCGTATTCGCAAGATGCAGTGATATGCCATTGTAGGGTAAATCGTTTATTCATATTCTATTAATAATAAGCTGTGGCTCGCCACTTTAAATAGACTTAGACTTAACTTCTTAAGCAATATTATTGCTAATTTCTGCGAGGTTTCGTGTCCTATTCTTCTTAGTTTGAGGGTATTTTCCCTTTAAGAAGCTAATTTTCTTTTTACTTAATAAGTTCTTTTGCAATAAGCTTCTTTACAAGATATTATCCGCAGCTCGAACAACTGGAACAACTCGAACAGCTTGAACAACTAGAATCTCCACTAAAATCGTCGTCGTTGCTAAAAAAGGAAGTGTTGTCAAGAAAACTTTCGCTTTCAAGAGTTTCTTCTTGGCCACTGCTATCGTCCCAGAAACTATCTTCTTGGCTTTCAGGCTCGTTATCGGTATCGGATATTTCACCGGTTTCGTTTACCTGAGCGATATTGTCCCCATTTTCGTTAATAACGGAGGTGTTTTCGATAGGATGGTAATGGTGTGTATTCATCATACCAAAGAATAGGAATGAATACATTAGAGTAGAAGGGCCAAAGCCATAGTAGTATCCACCCATTGTGTTAATAGGTTCTTGGTTTTGTATGTATTTTGTTCTTGTTTGTGAACTTGTGTCGTCTATATTAAATTGTTTCTGAAAAGAGTTTTCAATAGTTTTTACAAAGCTTTCAGCGGAGTTTTCTATTTCTTCTTGGAATTTATTAAATGTTTCTTTTGTTTTGAATATATGCTTTTCTAATCGTTCTTTAAATTGTTTTTCGTTTTCATTTTCTTTTCTTGTCAAGTTTTGTGGTGCGGCTTTTATGGCTATTTCGAGTGGGTTTTTTCCTGGGCTATGGAATCTGTCCAGATATATAGTTATGATGTATTTTAGTTTATCATCCTCGTGTTCGAGTATCATAATAACTTCGTCTATTTCATCTTGTTTTTCGAGCAGTCCAAGGCTGTCAAGTGCAATTTCAAGGTCGTTGTCAACACCATTCAAATCTTCATATATTATTTTATCGTCCACAGTTAGTTTTACAATGTTGCTTATGTTATGCTTTCTAAGCGCTCTATTCACTTCTTGAGCGAATGCGACAATGGTTATTTTTTCTCTTTCTTCTCTTTTTTCTAGTTTTCCACCTGTTAAGAAGTTTTCTATTTTGGAGAAAATCCCAGTAGGTTTATGTATTTTAATTTCTTTATGTTGTAGGGGGATTTTTATCTTTCCTTCTATGATCATATTCCAACTCCTTATATTGTGTCTCACTACTTTTAATGAACTAAGTATGGTTCGATATCTTGTAGCGAGCCATTTTAAGTAGACTTATATTTTGGCTTCTTAGGTTATATTATTCGCTGATTCTTATGTATTTGTATCCTATTTTTTATTAGGTTATTTTTTTAATAATATAAATTGCTTACTTTCAAAAAGATATAGTTTTAGCATCGATGATTACATCGGATTGTTTTATTTCGTCGATTATAGCTGCTGATACCATTTCATCGATATGTATAAATGTCATAGCTTTGTTTCCTTTCTTTTCTCTTCCGAGCTGCATAGTAGCGATATTTACATTGTTTTTACCCAGTATTGTTCCAAGTATACCAACAACGCCTGGAATGTCTTTATTTTTTATTATAAGCCATTCTCCATAAGGTTCAATATCAAAAGCGTATCCATTTACTCGTGTAATTCTTAGCTCTTCATCGATGAATAGTGTTCCACAGACGCTAAAGCTGTCTTCTTCTGTATCAACTTCTATACATATTAGCTTATCAAAAGAGGGTGAAGTGACGGGTCTAAATGTTTCTGTTATGGTAATACCTCTTTCTTTTGCGATGTTAAGGGCATTGATAAAGTTTACTTGTTCTGCTAATATTGGTTCTAGGAAGCCTTTTAGCATAGCGAGTTTTAAGATGTGGAGAGGTTTTTCTTTAAAGTTGGTGGGGAAGGTTATCGTAAAGTTCTTCATATGTCCCTTTCTTATTGAGCCTATTAGATAGCCCATCTTCTCGCATAGTGTTACCAGAGATTTGTTTGCGGCGTAAATATCTGGAGATATAGATGGGAAGTTTATAGCATTACGAGTTACACCTTTTGAAAAGAAGTCTATCATAGCTTCGCTTGTCTCGATTGCAACGCTAATTTGTGCTTCTTTTGTTGCGGCTCCTAGATGTGGTGTACAAAGAAAATTGGGGAGCTTTATTAGTCCGTTGGACTTATCGGGAGGTTCTTTTAGGAAGGCATCAAACGCAGCACCTAGTATCTGCTTCTTTTCCAGAGCTTCCTTTAAATCTTCCTCGATGATTAATCCTCCTCTCGCACAGTTCACCAGAAGGAGATTACTTTTCATTAGGCTAAGTTCGTCCCTTCCAATCATATTTCTTGTATTGGAATTAAGAGGAGTGTGTAAGGTGATTAAGTCTGCTTTCTTGTATATCTCCTCCAATGGAGATAGAGTGGCACCAAGTAATTTAGCCTTATCTCTGGAAAGATAAGGATCATAACCAAGTATACGCATACCAAATGCTTTTGCTTTTGTTATTACTTCTCTTCCTATCCTACCAAGACCAATAACGCCAATAGTCTTTCCGTGTAATTGAACCCCTGAAAACGCTTTCCTATTCCATTCACCGTCTAGTATGGACTTATGTGCCCAGGATATCTTTCTCGCAAGAGACAATATTAATGCCCAGGTCTGCTCCGATGTTGAAATAGTATTGCCTGATGGAGCATTCACTATTAAAATACCCTTAGCCGTCGCACTCTTTATATCTATGTTGTCAATACCAACGCCCGCACGAGCTATGATTTTAAGATTGCTTGCGACATCTATCACCGCCTTGCTTACTTGAGTTCCACTTCTAATAACTAATCCATCATATCTAGGTATTATCTTTATTAGTTCTTCTTCTTTTGGTACCTTCTTTAGTGTAGTTACATCAAAGTTTTGGTAATCCTCAAGTATATAAAGACCTTCTTTGGCAATTGGATCTGTTACGAGTATTTGATCCTTCATATAAAACTCTCTTTATTTGTTAAAATCTCACTTCTTATAGAAAAGGTTATCACGCTGAAAACAAACTTCCTGAGGAAGAAGAAAATTGACTTCTTAAAGGAAAAACATCCTTACATTAAGAAGAATAAAGGCATAAAATCGCAAAGAAACAAGTTCAAAGTTGTTATTCTAAGCATATCTTAACGAAAAGGCTATTTAAGGAATGTAAAACAAATACCAGGAAGTCTGCCTCTAATATACAAAAAGATTTATACATAAATAAGTCTTTTTTTTAAAATGGTGGGTGAAGGCTTTCTTTGTCTTATTGCCTTGTAAAAACTTTTTCTATTGTGGGATATTTGATTGCAGGTAACTCTTTTAAATAAATTAGCAGGTATACTGAAGGCTCAAAGTAGTAAATACCTGTTCTGAACTCTTTGAATTTGAAGTCCAGTTTAAATTGAAGTGACCATTCGTGTAAGTCGTGATTTATTATGAAATTTAGATAATTTAACTTAAATAGTGAGCGCTGTCTTGCCTTTGTATCAAAGAAGTTAAAGGAATCTAATAAGTCTGTAAAAAAATTCCTTTTTTCCTGCCCATATTTACTCGAATACTCATCGCTGTATCTATAAAGCTGGTTGTTGCTTGCAGATACATTATAAATGAAATGTAGATACCTTGTTATATATAGGTTTAGTTGAAAGTTAATATTTAGGTTACTTGAGATAGCGTTTTTAAAATCGTTATACCATGAAGTGCTTAAGTTCATAGATTTTATCCATGAAAAAGCTGATATTTTGACATCATCAAAGCTTAAATTTATATTTAGAGAGTTACCTATTAGTTCTTCGTTCTTTCTTGAATAGTTTAAGGAGTTGCTTACAGATATAAAACTAAAGGGATTAGAAGAAGCAGAAAAGGATAGGTTACCACGCTGTTCTTTTAGTATTTCCGTTTTTGTTTTTATTCCTTGATTGATTAATTCCATATCGTAGGGGCTTATATATAGATTATCACCAAAACTTACGGATAATCTTGTTTTTAGAAAGTTTAGATATGAGTTATAGCTAATATTTTCTGACCTACTACCAAGACCGGTGTATACATCGCCCTCTTTTACAGGGTCGGTGAATCTGTCGGACTTTGAGTATGTAACACTACCGCCAAAGCCTAGAGCGAGATATTTATACTCCTCTAGGAAGGAGAAATCAAGAGAACCTCTTGTACTTGTATTCCACGAGGGATATGATAATTCTTCATCATCTTCTAGTTCGTCTTCGGTTGGGTTTTTTGTCTGTCTTGCGGTATATTTTATGTTTGCACTGTTTGAGACTGAGAATTTTATAAAATTATATGATATAGAAAAGGGTAACCCTATACTAACATTTGAATTATTATTAAATATGTCGCTACTAAGGATGTTTTCATTTCCAGTTTGATATGTTTTAGTTTCTTTTATTGAACTTGTTAGACTAATGCTGAGCGGCATTGATACTGTTAGGTCTTCTTCTTTTTTAAGCTCTTCGAGTATATCTTTTTTCTCTTCCTCCTCCTTTTCTTCTATTCTTCTCTCTTCCTCTCTTTTCTTTTCTTCTTCTGTTTTGTCTTCGCCAAATAAATCTTGTGTATAGTCTTCTTCTTCTTCATTTATTGGTTCTTTAGATTGGCTTCCGATAAGCTGTACCGATTTTGAGTATGAGACACTTAGATTTGGGAAGACAAAACTTCTTTTGTACTGTTTGTATGAAGAGACATCATATTCGTTTAGCGGTAACTTGCTTGGGTCTGTTAAGTCTAATCTCAGATCATAGTCAAAGTCTCCTCTTATAGATAAGTTAAAGCCGTGTATATTTGTAGTTATCCCAAAGCCTATGCTTTGATCTTCTCCTCCGCCACCGCTTAGAAGACTTTCTTCTTCCTGATCATCAAATAATGGGAAAAGGTTTAATAAGTCAAATTGGGTATCTCTTATGCTATTAAATTGTTTATTAAAGTGTGGATCACTTTGAGTTTTGAAGTCTGCAGTTATATTTGTGCTGACACCTGCTGTACTAAAGAGGTTGTATCTTCCATCAATGTCAAATGTCCATCTAAAGTTATTGGTTTCTTCGGGTATCCCGTCGTTGCCCACATGATCGAATGAATTAGTAAAACGACCGTCTATATAGTCAAGGCTCCTATCGTAAGCTATACCTGTATCTACATTGAGGCTTAGTTTTCCAATTCTATAGCTTATTTCTGTGCCAAAGTATACACCTAGCCGTTGATAATAATCAAATTTAAACAGCATACCAAGGTCTTTTCCTGATATAGATTTAGTTCGCTTATTTCTTGTATCTATTATGCTTTCACCAGGTATAAAATATAGACTATTATTTGTGTACCAACCTATGTCTCTGTCATAACCGACAGAGTTTAGTATACCAGTTACCATATTTGATCTAAATATAAACGGTATCCAGAATACCTTTGAATCACCAATTACATAGGTTACATCGTTTGCCCATACAAATGCATCGCTATAGTACCACGCGTCGGTAAACTTTAACTTATAGTGTAAGTTGGTAACATTATCATTTGTCATTATACCATTGGTAAATTTATACTTTTCTTTTTCAAACCTTTTACCTTCTTCTGCCATAAAATAAAAAGGGTTAAAATATGCGATAGGGTGTAGAATAAGTGAACGACTGCTTTTAGGAAAGAAGTACACTTTTTTCCCTGTAATCGTATTATTTTGTTGCTTTATTATGATATTGCCGAGGGCAAATGCTTCTAAGGGTTCTTCGTTCTTGTCTACCTTTATTACGACTAGGTCAGCCTTTATATTTGATTGACCGAAACTAAGATGTACTTTTCCAAATAGTATAAAATGTCTAAAACCCTTCGTATCTTCTTTATCTATGAAGAACAGTTTTGCCGCCTTGTATATAATGAAGCCTCTGGTTCTGCTTAGAGATGGTATGTTTTTCAAATATGTTTCTTTCTTATATTCTGCTCTCTTAAAGAATGGTAGGTCTATTTCTCCTTCTTTTTGGATAATGATTGGGAGGTTTTCTATGATGTTTTGTATGAGTTCGTTTTTAGTGTCATTGTCTTTATTTCGTATATTAAAGCTGTCAAGCAAGTCTTTTAGAGACTTTTTATTGAATAGAGAAAGAGCTTTTTGTAGCTCTTCTTTATCTTGTCGCTTTTTTAGTGTTGATATAATTGCCTTCTTATCAATTTTTAGTTCTTGGATAGTTTGTGTTATGCCATATTTGGGGATTAGTAATATTATTAGGATGGCAAGAAGGATTTTCAGCATAATATAGTTTCGTTTAAAAATATTAATAAAGTAACAAGGTACTAGTATAGTTTTTTTTGTTTAGTTAATAGAGTCTTGAAAGCTATAAGCATTTTACAGAATATAAGTTAATTTATTGGTTTAAAGGATGGTTTTATGAAGATTTACGATTCTTGTAAGCAGTTTTTATAAAGTTATCGAGATACTCTTTGTTATTTTCAAGTACTTTTTCAGTTACCTCAAAAGTTTTCTGATTAAGCAACTTAAGTCCGTATCTATAGTCGGCTAATATATTAGAACAGTATTCATAAGGTGTTATATTTTCTTTTCTTGATAAGATAGCAATTTTTTCAAGAGCTTTTTCACTGAAAGTTAGGGTTATATCATCTTGTTCTTTAAAGTTTTGTGATATTTTATCTGTTGCGGATTTTATAGGTATTTGTTTTAGGACTTTATCCGGGTCTTTAATTAGCTCATTAGATACTCTAAGATGTTTTATTGTTGTAACAGGTAGGTTCTTTTCAAATTTAATAAGTTTTTTTTCTATTATGCTAAGCAAGCTACGGGCACCTGTTTTTTCTTTTGCGGCAAGTTCTGCAATATGTAGGAGAGCTTCGTTGTCAAAGTCTATATCTATACCATACGCCTTGAAATCTCTTTTCTTGCTTGTTATGACCGATGCTTTTGGGTTTTGTAGTATTTTGTGTAATTCCTCTATGTTAAGTTGTTCCAGGACCGTGATAATTGGTAGTCTTCCAATGAATTCAGATTCAAAGCCGAAGTTTATAAGGTCTTCTTGGTTTACATTTTTGAGGATGGAGCTATCGTTTATATATTCTTTGTTTTTTGTAGTTTTTTGTTTAAAACCAACACTTTTTATATTTAGCCTTTTGCTTATGATTTCATTTAATCCTACAAATGCTCCGCTCATAACAAAGAGTATATTTTTTGTACTGATTTTTTGTTTTTTTACGGTTTTTGTTTTCTGTGCCTCGAGGATCATTTCCATTTGTGATCCTATATCGAATGGGCTTTTTAGGTCTACCTCACTTTCCTCCATAATTTTGAGTAGGTTTCGTTGTACGCCTGATCTTGATATATCTGGGTTATGTGTGCTGGTTACGGAAGCTATTTTGTCGATTTCGTCAAGGTATATTATGCCGTATTCAGCTGTAGGAATGTTTCCATTTGCCTTTCTGACGAGTTCTCTAACGAGGTCTTCAACATCGCCCCCAACATATCCAGTTTCACTAAACTTTGTAGCGTCTGCTTTTACGAAGGGCACCCCTATATAATCAGCAATTAGTTTTATTATATATGTTTTTCCAACGCCTGTAGGTCCTATTAGTAATATGTTTGTTTTTATATTACCAATGATTTCTTCTTCGTGTGTATTTCTTTTTTCATAGTTCATTCTTTGGAAGTGAGTACATATTTTTGTTGCTATAGTTTCTATGGCGTTTTTCTGTCCGATGACATATTGTTTGATATATTTTTCAAGTTCAGTAGGTAATAGGGTGAAGTTTATTTCTTTTGCATCATTTTTTTCTTGGGTGTTATTTGTGTTTGTCCCTGTGCTGGTGTTTTCAGTGTTTACTTTATCTTTATATGTTTTTTGCAGTAGTTTATTTAATTCTTTTTGGAAGTCTTGTGGATTTGACACGATACATTTCCTTTTAATTTTAAGAGGTTTTTATATATACTTATATTCTTTTCTGGCTTAATAACAATATACATATTATGCAAGGATAATAAAATGCTGTGAAATAGAAATACTAAAAGTTTTATATTGTCTTTTTGTATATATTTTGTTTTGGCATATACGATTTATTTTGCTTGCTATTTTTATTTATCAGTTTTGGTTAGACAGGTATTATTTATGAGGAGTCTTAGCGTTAACATAGATCATATTGCGACTTTGCGTAATGCTCGAGGGACGAGGTATCCTGAGGTATTGGTGGCTCTTTCTTTGTGTGAGCTTGGTGGTGCGGATGGTGTTACGGTTCATTTGCGTGAGGACAGGCGTCATATACAGGATAGAGATGTTAATTTGATAAGGGCTAGTAATATATTGCCCTTACACTTGGAGATGGCTGCGACGGAAGAGATGTCATCTATTGCTTTGGATATATTGCCTGCGATGATTACTTTGGTACCTGAGAAGCGTGAGGAGCTTACGACGGAAGGAGGGCTTGATATTAGGGGTAATTTTAATTTACTTAAGGAGTATGTAAAGCCTTTTAAAGATAAGGATATTGATGTATCGTTATTTCTTGATCCTGCGGGGGAGAATATAGAGCTTGCAATGGAGCTTGCTGTGGATCATATAGAGCTTCATACAGGAACTTACTGTGATTCGTACGATGTTAAGCTTAGAGAGTTTGAGTTTAATAGGCTAAGGGAGTCATCTATTTTGGCAAAGTCTTTTGGTCTTGGTGTTAATGCAGGTCATGGCATATATTACGACAATATTAGAGAACTTTCGCTTATAGAAGAGATAGAGCAATTTAGCATAGGTCACGGTATAATATCTAGGTCTGTCTTTGTTGGTATTAAAGAGGCAGTGAGGGAGATGAAGTCATTAATAATGTTGTAAACAAACTTCTCAGGGGGAAAGGAAAATTACTTCTTAAAGGGAAAATACCTTCGCATCAAGAAGAATAGGGCATAAAACGGCGTGGAAATTAGCAATAATATTGCTTAAGCAGCCCACATCTAAGTCTATTTAAAGCGGTTCACCACAGGTAACTTCTTAGGGAGTTAATTTTATATTTTTTCTTTGGAGGTTTCTTTTGTTTCCAGAAACCATTTTATAAATTGTATTATGCCTTGTTCTATGGTTATTTTTGGTTCATATCCGAGGATGGATTTAGCCTTGTCGATAGCTGCGAATGTTATTGGTACATCCCCTGGTTGATTACCTAGTCTTTTTATAATGGCTTTTTTGTTCATACTTTTTGCAATAAGGCTTATTAGGTATTTGAGTTCGACGGTGTATGATTCGCCGAGGTTAAATATTTGGTATATGGGTTTACTTTGTTTTTGGATATATTGTATAGCTTTGGTGGTTCCGTCTATGATGTCGTCTATGTAAGTATAATCTCTTTTACTTGATCCGTCTCCAAACATAGGTATATGCCCGTCTTCATACAGTATCTGAGAGAATTTGTGTATGGCGAGGTCTGGTCTTTGTCTCGGTCCGTATACGGTAAAATATCTTAGTGATACGATACTGATATTGTATAAGTGGTGATATGTATGAGCAAGGAGTTCACTTGCCTTTTTTGTGGCGGCATAAGGAGATATGGGGTTATCTACGATGTCTTTTTCTTCAAATGGTGTTTTTTTATTCTCTCCATATACTGACGAAGATGATGCGAGTACGAAGTATTTCACATTATATTTTTTGGCACATTCGAGTAAGTTTTGAGTACCAATTATATTTACTTTGGTATAGAGGTTTGCTTTTTCGATGCTTGGTCTTACACCAGCCATAGCAGCTAGGTGTACAATGATGTCGAAGGAGTATTTTTTAAATATTTCATCTATGCTTTGATTGTCTGTAATGTCGTTTTCAAACAGTGTAAATTGCGGGTTGTTCATTAGGTTTATGATATTATCTTTTTTGATTTGCTTTGGGTAGGAGTTATTGAAGTTATCGAGGCAGAATATCTGATTATCTTTGTTTTTGATTAGATTTTCGCATAGGTGTGAGCCGATGAATCCAGCTCCTCCTGTGATTAGAATGTTCATATTCTTTCCTAAGTTGTTATTGTTTAATTTATTGCTAATAAATGTGTTAATATAGCTTTTTGTGCGTGCAATCTATTTTCGCTTTGTTTAAAGATGATAGATTGTGGGCTGTCTATAATTTCCCGTGTGATTTCGTATCCTTCGTGAATTGGCATATCGTGCATAATGAGTGCGTTAGTATTTTTTGTTAATTCTTTATTGATTTGGTATGGTATCATTTCTTTTATTCTTATTTTCTTTTCTTTTTTAAATTTTGGGTCATTAAAGTATTCCATATCGATCCAGCTATCGGTGTATATAAAGTCAGCAGATTTTATGGCTTTTTCTATGTTTAGTTCTTTGTTTATGTTTTGGTTTGTGCTTAGTATACCCATAATGTCGTTGTCATAAGCGGGTTTATGTAATTTTGGGGTTACAATGGTTAGTTTTACATTTAGTTTATCAGATATGCTAATGAGAGAGTTTGTAATATTGTTGTGTATACCGATGTAGACGAGTCTTGTATTTTCTATTTTCCCTGATATTTCTTTTATGGTCATCATATCGCTTATTACTTGGCAGGGGTGGAACTTTTCACAGCATCCGTTTATTATGGGAACATTTGCATATTTAGCCATAGTGATAATGTCTTTATTGTGCAATAGTCTTGCCATTATAACATCAGTATTTGTAGATATGTATCTGATTTCGTCATTTATGTTTGACAGGGGTAGGTTTGTATCTTTCCAGTTTATGAAGAGTGCGTGTCCTCCGAGTTGTGTCATAGCAACTTCAAATGATATCCGTGTTCTTGTGGAAGTTTTTTGGAAAAGCATTGCAAGAGATTTACTTTTGAGTGAGTCTTGATATTCTTGTGGATTTGCTTTAATATATATTGCCTTATCTATGATATTAAGGATGTCATTCTTTTTCCATTCCTTTAGTGATAGCATATTCATTTGTAGGGTCCTTGCTTAAGTTTTTATATCGTTCATACATTCGTTTAATACATTTTTCATCTTTTGATAGAAGGAGTCTATTTCTTTTTTTGTGATAATGAGGGGGGGTAGTAGTCTTATAATGTCGTTTCCTATAGCGTTTACGAGTAATTTATTTTTGTGGCATAAGTTTAGTATATTGCTAGCATAGTTTGGTATTTGTATTGCTATCATAAGTCCCTTTCCTCTTATTTCAGTAATTATCTGGAATTCTTCTTTCAGTTTGTTTAGAGTATCAAACAGGTATTTGCTATTCTCCCTTACTTTTTTCATTAGGTTATTTCGTAGTATATTTATTACGGTGAGAGCTGCGGAGCAGACTAATGGGTTTCCTCCGAATGTAGAAGCGTGTTTTCCTTGTACTAGTACATCTGCATATTTTTCTTTTATATGGAAGACGCCTATCGGTAATCCGTTGGCAAGTGATTTAGCTATGGTAAAAGCGTCGGGTTCTATATCTGTATATTTGTATGCAAAGAGTTCACCTGTTCTACCTAGCCCAGTTTGTATTTCGTCAAAGACAAGGAGAGCATTATACTTGTCAGCAAGTACTCTTGCTTCTTTTAGGAACTCTTTTGATAGAGGGTATACACCGCTTTCACCCTGTATTACCTCGAGTATTATGCCAGCGGTTTTCTCGTTAAAGTATTTATGCAATTCCCCTATGTTATTAGCTTCTATATGTATTATATTCGACAATATAGGCTCAAAACCTTCTTTATGTTTGTCCTGTCCTGTTAGGGCAAGAGAGCCTGATGATCTTCCGTGGAATGAGTTTTTTAGAGTGATTATGTAGTTTTTCTCTTTGTTTATTTTGTTTCCTCTGTATCGAATAGCTTTTATAGCGGCTTCGTTCGCCTCTGTTCCACTATTAGCAAAGAAACTTTTACCTTTAAATGATATATCTGAAATGGCTTTGGCGAGCATAATTTGCTTTTCCGTATAATATAGGTTTGAGCAATGCAAGAGGGTATCGAGTTGTTTTTTGATAGAGTTGTTTACTTCTGTATTGCAGTGTCCGAGGTTACATACGCTTATCCCTGCAAGGAAGTCAAGATATTCATTTCCTTTTGTGTCGTATAGGTAAGCTCCCTGCCCTTTTTCCAGCACGATATTGTATCTATTGTATGTATTTATTATATATTTCTTGTCATTGTTTATAATTTCTTTCATAATAGCCCTTTGTTATGTTTCATCATTTCCAACAATATTGTTTAGACTTTGTTTTTTTATTTGATGATTTGCGTTCCAATTCCTCCCTCTGTAAAGAGTTCCAGTATAAGTGAATGAGGAGTTCTTCCGTCAATGATGTGTATTTTTTCTATTCCTTTCTCAAAGGCTCGTATGCAGGATTCCATTTTGGGTAACATACCTTCAGATATTATAGCTTTCTCAGTTAATGACTGTAGTTCGTTTATATTGATGGAGTTTATAAGTGTATTTTCATCTCCTTTGACCTCACATATACCTTTTGTGTCGGTCAACATAATTAGTTTGCTTGCTTTTAACGCCCCTGCGATTTCTCCTGCGGCATTATCAGCGTTTATATTTAATGTTTTCCCATCATTTGATACACCTATGGGTGATATGATGGGTATAAAGCCTGATTTTTGTAATATGAATAGTATGCGTGGGTTTATATTTGTTATTTCTCCAACTAGTCCATAGTCTTTATTTTTTACTTCTTTCTTTTTTGCTTTTATAAGGTTTCCGTCTTTTCCAGATATTCCCACGGCATCGGCTCCGTTTAGGTTTAACAGTGATACGAGTTCTTTATTGACAGCCCCCGTTAGCACCATCTCAGTAATGGACATAGTATCGCTATCAGTTACTCTAAGGCCATCAAGAAATATGGTATTTTTTCCTAGTCTTTTCATTAGCGAGTTTATATTTTTGCCACCACCGTGTACGATTACAGGGTTAATTCCAACATATTTCATAAGGATTATGTCGGTGATAACGCTTTTTTTCAGTTTATTCTCGATCATAGCGCTACCACCATATTTTATAACGATAGTTTTTCCGTAGAATTCCTTAATATATGGTAGAGCTTCTATTAAGATTTCTGCTTTTGTTATTAGTTTGTCCATAGTGTTTTGTGGCTCGTCGTTCTTAATAAGAAGTTTTCTATTTACTTCTCGTACTTTTGAAAAGGAACAAATATAATATATATTTGAGCTATTTCCAAGCTATCTTATGGATCAGCATTTTTAATAATGTTGTAAATAAACTTCTTGAGGGGAAAGAAAATTAGCTTCTTAAAGGGAGAATACCCTCAAACTAAGAAGAATAGGACACGAAACCTCGCAGAAACTAGCAATAATATTGCTTAAGAAGTAAAGCACTATATGTCAATTAAAAATGGTTTGCGACAAAGTTGTAATTTTAAATAGCTGTTAGATATTATATGTAAATAAATATCAGTTTTTTTGAGAGTGAGTCTTTTTTAGTGTGTTTTTATTTCATTTTTGTTTTATATTGTGCTGTAATAAGACTTTGTAAATAAACTTCTTGAGGGAAAATAAAATCAACTTCCTAAAGGGGAAATACCCCTCAAACTAAGAAAGACAAGGTCTAAAATCTTATAGAAAAGAACAAACAGTATCCTTAAGAAGTAAGTATATATTTTATTAAAGTGGTTTGCCACATATATGGCTAAAAATTAGATATGTGTTTATAGAAGGTGTTTTCTCACAGAGGTATGGTGTGTTACATTGAGGCGAAGCTTATCAATTCTTAAGTATTTTAGTTTAGCATTTTGTATTATTCTTTTATATTTTTTTTTGAAGGACAAGGATTTAGCTGTAATATTTGATAAGGTAATAGGTTTTAATTTTGTCTTTTTTCTTTTGGTTACTTTTCTTGCGTATGCTTTGGCTACAGTTGGCTGGAGATATTCATTTGTAGATTTCCCTAGAAATGTATCATTTATCCGTCTTTTTTTCATTCGTCTTTGCGGGGAGAGTTTTTCTATTGTCAATCCAACGAGCATAGTTGGTGGGGAAGCACTTAAGGCGTATATTCTTAAGAAGAGGGGTATAGATTATGATGAAGGTTTGTCGTCTTTATTGGTGTCTCGTATTTTGGTAATGTTATCCTTGTTATTTCTTTTATTGGTGTCGTTTTTTTACTTATTTGATGTATTATCTATAAGTTTTGGTATTTCTGTAGGTTTGTTAGAGATAGTTATAATTTTATCATTGTTATTGACATTGTTTTTTTATGTTTTGTATTTATCGTACAAGTCTCGTCGTTTGTTATCTTTTCCTTTCATTAAGTTATCGAGTTATTTTAGTTCTGTTAAGTGGTTATCGAGTTTAACTAGTCGTTTATTATTATTAGATGAAGAATTCTTTAGGGCTGTTTTAGCATTAAGGTTTAAGCTTGTGTGGGTATTTTTTTTAAATATGTTACATTGGCTTTGTGGAGCTTTTGAGATATATTTAATTCTTTATTTTCTTGGTTTTAGTTGGGTATCTTTTTTTGATAGTTTTCTTATGGAGATGGGTATAACACTTTTCAAGTTTTTCGGTAGTTTTGTACCTGGTCAGGTTGGTTTTGAGGAATATGGTAATAAGTTTATGCTTGATTTAGTTTCTTTGGGTGGTGAGTCATTCGGAGATACTTGGGTAGCGTTTTCTATATTGCGTCGTGCGAGGCAGGTATTCTGGGTTTTTTTGGGTATAATAATATTACCATTTTTTCTTGGTCGTTCAGATTTAGCAAGCCTTAAGGAAGGAGGATAGTGTAGGATAGTAAACTTTAAGCAAACTTCTTAAGAAGTTAATTGTGTTTTCTTTTAAGCACTTTTCTGATTGTTTTGATGGGAAGGTTTAATTTATGAAAGTACTTTTTATTACACATACTTATCCTCCGTCGATAGGAGGTATGCAAAAGCAAAGTTATGAACTTATAAAGGGTTTTAGCAGGGTTGGTGAGGTATGTAAGCTTGTATATAACAGTAACAAGGAGAGTAAGTTATTCTTTTTGTTATCTTTACGCCGTCGTGTAAGGAAGATACTTAAAGAGCATAATGATATATCGCTTATCCATCTTTGCGATGGTTTTATGGGTATATTTGCTTTGTGTATAAGGTCTCTAACAGCTGTTCCAATAGTTCTTACTATTCACGGTCTTGATATAGTGCATCCGAATAAGTTTTTTCAGAAGTATATAATTCCTCGTCTTAAGAGGTCTTATCAGGCGGTTATAGCGGTTAGTCGTTTTAGTGCATCTGAGTGTATTAGTCGTGGTTTTTCTAATGTTTATGTAGTTAATAATGGTGTTGATAAGTCCATATCTGATATTCCTGTTGATAATTCTTTTATTGAGAGATTAAGTGATAGGTTTGGAATAGATTTTGTTGGTAAGCGTCTTCTTCTTTCGATAGGTCGTCCTGTTCCTCGCAAGGGTTTTGCGTGGTTTTTGGATAAGGTATTTCCACAGTTATCAGATGATATAGTTTATGTTATAGTTGGTCCGAAGGCTCGTTATATTAAGTTTATATCTTTTCTTTTTGGTTTATTACCGGGTAAGATGTTTAAGACGAGTCTATCTCATTTATTTGGTTTTCCATTTGATGAGATAGTTATAGAGGGTCTTTTGGATAGGTCTGACATTCGTGGTCGCGTTTGTTATGCGGGTTCTCTTGATTTTTCTTATATGGTGCAGCTTCTTAAGTCTTCGTCATTATTTATAATGCCTAACCGTAAGGTTTATGGTGATATTGAGGGTTTTGGTCTTGTTTGTCTTGAGGCGTCTTTGTGTGGTTCGGTGGTATTGTGTTCTGGTATAGAGGGTATCACTGATGCGGTTATAGATGGGGAGAACGGTTTTCATGTTAAGTCTGGGGATGTAGAGGTTTGGGTTGAACGGATAAAGGATTTGCTTGGTAGGGGGGATGATTATCTTAAGTCATTTGGCGAACGATCGAGGTCTTACACATTGGAGAATTATTCTTGGGAGAAGATGGTAGACGGTTATTATAATATTTTTAAGAAAATGTTGTAATTGGCAAACACATTGTTAAAAGGCTATTTAATATATGTTTAATAAACATTCTAAAGCGAAAAAACCATTCATTAAGGATAGTGTAAACAAACTTCTTAAGGGAAAAGGAAATTAATTTCTTAAAGGAAGAATACCTTCAAACTAAGAGAAATAAGGCTTAAAACAGAATGAAAATTAGCAATAATATTGCTTAAGAAGTCAAATATGTGTCTATTTAAAGCGGTTCGCCGCAGAATATTGTGGCAAGACACACTTAATGTACCTATATTTGCCTTCCTAAGTATGTGTAAACAATCTTTTAAGGAGGAAGAGAATTAACTTCTTAAGGGAGGCATACCTTTACATTAAGGGGAATAATGCGTAAAACCTCAGTAATGAAGAACGAGAGATAAATATTAGTTAAGAAGTTAAATATATGTTTTTAAAAAGTGGTAAGGCACAACAAATAACAGTTTCTTTTCTTTTTTCGTCTTTGCTAGTAAGCATAGTGTCTTATATAAGGTATTATATAACGGGCAATCTTTCTTTAGATTACTCTTATCCTGATGAGTTGTGGTCATTTATTTTATTTATAGTTTATCTTGTATCGATTTTGCTTTCTTTGTTTGGTTATTACAGTATAATTTTTAGATATTCCTACTCATTTAGTAGTATAAGGATACTTTCATATTTTGTATATGTTCTTTCTTTTTTGTCTTTGCCTCTTTTATCCAATGATATATTCATTTATCTTTCTGCCGGTGATATTGTAGAGAATCTGGGTTTAAATTTATATACAGACTATCGTTTTTTTAATTTGTCATCTTTTGATGAGTATGTTTCTCCTATTTGGCGGGATACTCCATATTTTAAGTATGGTCCGCTTCAAGCAATGATGATGTATTTTGTATCTTTGCTTAGTGGGAGTGGTGGTATTTGGTATAATTTCTTTGTGTACAAGTTTTTAGTATTGCTTTCGGGTATTATAATACTTGAGTTTGCTTATTTTATATTGAGGGATGGTTCTTTTTTGTCTGACAGTATATCTTTTGTTGATAGGAGGCGAATATTTGCATTTATAGTGTTGTCGCCGGTTTTGTGGATACAGGGCATAGGTCAGGGACATAATGATATATTTGTGGCGTTGTTTTTATTTTTCGGTCTTTATTTTATGTTGGGTCATAGGTATTTGCTTGCGTCATTATTTTTTGTTTTTTCTTTTAGTATAAAGCTTTATGCTATTTTGTCTGTATTTATTTTGGTGTATTATCTTTTGTTAAGATATAAGTTTTCATATAAGGGTTTTGTATGGTCTATCTTAGTAATATTGTTTAGTTTATCTTTTGGTATGTTATTGTACCTACCTTTCTGGGAGGGAGGGGATACCTTTGTGTCTTATATTGCTTTATTTTCTGAGCTTAATAGTTCGATGCATTCTTTAAGTTTTTTGTTGTCTTATCTTACCTTGAGTCTTACGGATAGTCTTTCTTCTTTGTTTGTGGAGAGTTTTTTTCGTTATTTAGTGCTTGTTCCTGCGTTTATTTGTGGTTTGTATCTTGTTTATAAGATGAGGGATGATTTTTCATCTTTTACTTATTTATGTGCTAAGTGTTATGTATTATTTTTTTCTTTTGGTGTTGCGAGGTTTCATCCTTGGTATTTTATGGTTGTTTTGGTATTTTTTGCTTTTAGGGGAGTATCTTTATCTTGGTTTTTGTGGGGTGTTATTTTCTTTTCTTTGGTTAATCTCGTAGATATACATAACTTTATGGATCATAATAGTGTTGCAATAACGGTGGCGTTGCCATTTTCTTTAATTGTGGTTAATCTGCTTTTACTTTTTAGGTTAAAGAAGCGTTTTATAGAGCTATGATGTGGCAAACCACTTTAATAAATAAGGCCTCTATCGTTTAACTTCTTAAGCAATATTATCGCTAGTTTCTGCGAGGTTTCGTGTCCTATTCTTCTTAGTTTGAGGGTATTTTCCCTTTAAGAAGCTAATTTTCTTTCTCTTTAATTGGTTGATTTTCTTTTATTTTCTGTGTTAGAGAAGCGTTTTATATAGCTCAATCTTTAGTATTCATTTTCGTTTTCGTCATTTCTTTCTCTTATTCTTTTTATTACTTTTTCCTTTGATTTTAGGTTATACCCTATAATTTCCACATATTGTACATTTGGGACAAACGCACCTTCATAGGCTTTTGCATATAGTTTTTCGAGTATGTATTTTTTATTTTCAAAGATGAAGTATGTAACAGCTTTATTATTTTGTATTTCTGCGATTATTTTTATTTCGGGGTATTTGCTTAAGGCAAATTCTATTGTATAGCTGTTTTTTATTTTTTGGTATAGTATTCCGTATGCGATGTAGTTTTCAATCCATGTCATACTTCTTGTATCGCCGTTTGGTCTTAGCCAATAGTTGAATATGGGTTCGTTTCCTTCTATTGTGTGGTCATTATTTAGTTTGATTGCGTATACTGCTTTACTTAGTATCAGGCTATTTTCGACGTGGAATAGGTCAATTTTTTTTTCTGCGAAGGATTTGTCTGGCAGTATGATTAAATATGCAATTATTGCAAAGGCGGCGACCTTTATATTTCCAGCTTTTATGAGAGAGTTTTTAATAGCCATAGTTTTTTGTACTTTAATGTGATGGAGTTAATCCAATATCTTTAATTATGAGTTATAAGGTTTTCCTGACTAAGATAACACGGTATATAGTTTTTCGTATATATTTTTTTCTTAAATAGCTTGGTGAGGATTAAAATAGCCCATAATTCCTTGACAAAATCTTAGAGATTCTATAACTTAACTATCCATATAAGATAATACAAAGTTATGTTTTTATTTATGTATTTTTTGTGTTCTAAGGAAGATTTGTGAGTATTAATAAGGGTTATGCGACTAGTATTGTTGGGATAGGTTCTTCTTTACCGAAGTCGCAGATAAGGAACGATGATTTATCCTCAATACTTGATACGAATGACGAGTGGATTAGTTCGAGGACGGGTATAAGGGAGCGTCGTGTACTTAGTGGTGATGAGACATTGGTATCGTTATTGGTGGAGGCTGCTAGGGAGGCGTTAGATAGGGCGTGTCTTTCCCCATTGGATGTGGATTTAATTATTTCAGCTACATCTGTACCTGATAATCTTTATCCATCATCTGCCTGTGAGGTTCAGCATTCTCTTGGTGCAAATAATGCGTGTGGATTTAATGTTGTTGCGGCGTGCAGTGGTTTTGTTTATGCGATGAAGGTTGCCCATTCTTTTATATATAGTGGTATGTATAAATGTGTATTAATACTTGGTGGAGATATTCATTCAAAGGTTCTTAATTGGGAAGATAGGGGTACTTGCATATTGTTTGGTGATGGTGCAGGTGCGATGGTTCTTTCTCGTTCGGATACAGAAGATGATATATTGGGCATAGATTTGCATTCAGATGGTAGTAAAGGTTCTAATTTAGTGTTGCCTCTTTCAGGTAGCAATTCACCTTTGGTTGCGGAGAAGACTAGGGAAGAGCAATTTGTTAGGATGAATGGTCGTGAGATATACAAGTTTTCTGTATCGATTATTCCTGATGCGATATTGTCTGCGTTAAGTAGTCGTGATATGTCAATAGATGATATAGATTATGTTGTTCCACATCAAGCTAACATAAAAATAGTAAAGGCTCTTGCGAAGAAGCTTAATTTGCGTGATAATCAGCTTATAGCAAATCTTCAGTATTATGGTAATACTTCTGCGGCTTCGATACCGGTAGCCTTAAATAGTGCAATTAAGAATGGTGAGATAGCTGTACCAAGTAAGATAGCGATGGCTGGTTTTGGTGCGGGTTTAACTTGGGGTGTTGCGCTTGTGAATTGGAATCTTGGTAAAGCGTAGTTTTCTGAATTATTGATATTGTGGCATATATATTTAATACAATACATACTTAACTTTGAGTTATACTGTTTTTCTGTTCTCTAACCGGCTTTCCACCTTACCTACTGTGGCTCATCATCTTGATAATATATATTTACTTTTTAAGGGTACTATTTATTGTTTCCTATAAGGCTTTAGACCTTATTTTTCTTAGTTTGAGAGTATTTCCCCTTTAGGAAGTAAATTTGCTTTTTTCTTAAGAAGTCTGTTTGCAATATACTCACTTGGGTTTTTGTTGCTGGGTATATTTTTTATAAAGAGTACGGTTTTCTTTAAGTTGCCATCCATTTGTTTAAATAGTTTTTCCAGTATAGGAATGAATTTGTTATATCTTGCAAATGATAGTATGATGGCATTATTGAGTTTTATCTTTTGAAAGAAAAAGTATGTTTTTGTTTTTAGTTTGGGTTTGATTTGTGTTTTGAATAGGTTTTGATATTCTTTGAAGATGAGTTTTCTTTTTTGTATTTTTTCATTTTTAGTTATTGTTTTGTTATCGTAGAGTTTTCCTAGTTTATCTTTTAGTTTGTTTATGAAAGAGATAAATATAATTTTATCTTGTTTCCTATTTTTTATCTTTTGTATCCATTGTTGTTCTGTCCCATTTGTTTCTTTTATGAAAATGGGTGTTGCTTTATCTGCAACGAAGCTTGCAAGTGATTCATTAAAAGCGGTATTATTTTTTATAAACACGGTATTATGCGTCATTTCGTGTATGACGATATTTATTAGTATTGGTTCTTCTAGTTCTGCAATGCTTGAGAATAGAGGGTCTTGGAAGAAGCCGAGGGTACTATATGCTCTTACTCCTCTTAGAAGAGTGTCAAGTTTTTTTTCTAGCAGTTTGTTTTTTTCTTCTATGGCTTCGTTTTTCTCAAAGAAGCCGAGGTATGGTACTTTGCCGATGATGGGGAAGGTCCAATAAACAGGTTCCAGTTTATCGGGTTGTGATGCTGAGAGGTTGTATGCCACATATTTTGAGTTAAGTTGTATATATTTGTTATAGCTCTCACTTGTAATTAGCCCTATTTTTTCTTTTGCGAATATTTTCACTTTTTTGACGAGTATAATTTTCTTTTTGATTTCTCTTTTTATTTTTGTGTCGGAGAGTACTTCTTCAAATTGTCTTGCCTCGCTTAGTATTTTCATTTGCCCTATTCCTTGGTTTATGATGTAGCATTTATTTAGTGATATTAATGTTACAGCGAGCAAGCATATTTTCAGATAAGTTTTTGAATACATATTTGTGTCTCATCATATTTTAAAAAAAAACATAGATTTATATTTTGTTGTGCTATTTTCTCGGTAGATTGCTGTAGTATGGATAGTGTAAACAAACTTCTTAAGTAAAAAGAAAATTAAATTCCTTAAAGAGAAAATGCCTTCAAACTAATAAAAATAAGGTCTAAAATCTTATAGGAAACAATAAATAGTGTCCTTAGGAAGTAAATATATATTTTTTATTAAGGTGGCGAGCCACAGGATAGCATTTGCTTCTTATATCTTTTTATTTCTATCTTTCAAGAAAACTATTTAATGTTGTATTCTAAACAGTTTTTTAATAGAGATTAAACAGTTGTTCTTCATAATCTTCCCAATATTATCTCTTGTATCTATTTTTTGCCGTGTTAATGATATTACGGATTTTGCTTTAAATAGGTATAATTTATGGAGAGATTGTTACGCTTTGGGCTACTTGTTTTCTTGTTTTTTATTTGTCCTTATTATGGAATGAGTTTCTTTGGTATAGCTGTTAGCGACAGTGTTACAATGAGGAAAGCTAATGATAATGTGCGTGAAGTGTATTGTCCACAAATGTTTGTTAGAGCGTTAAATGATAATATTTCTCATAATTTAAGGGAATACGATTCGATTCTTATCTGTGATAATTGTTTTTCTAAGGACAATGCCCTAGGTATTTACCTAGATGAGTTTCCATCTAAGATTAGTGTTACTACTCTTCTTAATCCTACTATATTTAGTGATGTTAGTCTTTCTAGATATTTTACTAATGAACCCATTGTGCATAGACAGGCCAGTTATATTGGAACTGGGGATTATGTATTTATGGACTATGTAATATTAAATATAGGTCAAACGGATATAATGACTGCTATTACCTCATCATACACTAGGTCATTTAGTATTTTAACTTATTATATAGATGGGTTTGATAGCCCTGTTCTAGAAATTCGTTCTTATAATGTGGGCTTTATTCTGGGTGGTGTTTTTTTGTCGGTTACCTTTCCCTTAAAAGTTACTCTTTCGTTCCTTTATTAGCTGGAAGCAAATCTCTTAAGAAAAAGCACATTAACTTTTTAAACAGCAAAAAACCTTTCCATTTAAAAGATAAAGTATAAAATTGGAAAGCAAGCAGAAAGTCTTGCTATGCCCTCTATAGGTACAATGCTCCCTGCAGGTACAATATGACGAGAACTTCTTAAAAAGTAGTTTTCTTATTCCTTAATAAGTTTATTTATATCTCTGTGGGTAGGTTCCTATCGCTATTTTTTTTCCTTAGATTGTAATGTAGAGTTTATTTTACCAAAAGGAAGGGCTTTAATCTGGTTACATATAGTTGTCAGCCTAATATTATCTACATTATTTTTTTACATCTGTTGTCTTGGTGTGTTAACAAGATTACCAGATATTTTTGGAAGATTACTTTGTGAAGAAATTATGGAGATTATATTCTCAAAGGGAAAAAACATCTTCAAATTAAGAAGAATAGAGCATAAAACCCATTAGAATATAGCGATAGGTATGGCTGAAAGGTTAAATTTGAGTTTATTAGAGGTGGTGAGGCACAAAAAGTTACGCTTTATAGGAGTACTTCCTTTATTGTTTAGTTTGTATTCCTGTGATTTACTTGGTCTATCAGTAAGTCCATTTAGTTTTAGTATAACTAGTCATAACATTAGAGATGCCAATATGGCGGATTTCACACCTACAGTAAATCTTAATACTGTCAGTATTCCTTCTAATTTACGGGAGTATTGGGCGGTGCTTAGCTGTGATACTTGTTCCGCTGCGGATACCGATCTAGCTTTTTGGGCAGATAAATTTAATGCTGACCCTACTATCATTAATAATATCGGTAACACAGGTAATCCCAATCAATTGAGTGTCCATAGCTTTTCAGACCATCTTGCTACAATTGCTTATACTCCTCCTCTTGCTCATACTCCCTCTATTGCCAATAATAGTCCTCGTAATTATATACTTAGAGTGTATGCTATATCAGATCTAACGGAGTCAACAGAAATAACGACTTTATTAACAGGCATTACTGAAGCTTTAAAGATAGCTTATGACTCTACTCTTACAGCCAGATTGAATAAGCTTACTACCACGCTTGATACAGATACTAGTGGTTTTGTTTTAGGCAGTGCCTCAGTGCTAGTTACTCTTCCCTAATTTATTCTCTTATTAGTTTGTTTTAGTAGGCTGTTTTCTTTAATTAGCCTCTTAATTATGTCATTTTCATTTATTTTCTTCTTTCTCCTGGCTCGTTGCAAAGTCTTGAGCCACAAATAAGTTCATATATTGTGATATATTCTCTTCTACAGCTCCGTTTTGTAAAGAGCTTGATATTGCACAAATCATATCGGCTCCCATTGCGATTACTTGGGAGGCGTTACTATGGTTTATCCCTCCAATCGCAACGATAGGGAGACTTACTTTTTCTCTTATTTCTTTTATGATGTTTGTTCCAAGGGCGTTATATTCTTTTTGCTTCGTTTTTGTGGGAAATATGTGTCCAATTGCGATGTAATCTGCTCCGATTTTTTCTGCGTAGAGAGCTTCTTCTAGGTTATGAGTTGAGATACCGAGTATTTTGTTTTCTTTGATTGCAAGAGGTGCAATAGTATCTATATCATCGTTTTGTCCTAAATGTATTCCGTCAGCACCTGCTTTCATAGCGAGATTGAAGTTATCATTTACGATAAATAAGGCATTGTATTTTACACACAGTTTTCTAATATTTATGGCTTCATTTAAGTATTCTTTTTGAGTTCTTTTTTTCTCACGGAGTTGTACGACTTTAACTTTTGCTTTAAGTGCAAGCTCTGTGTCAAGGATGTTACCTTGTATACTTAACTTGCTATCAGTTATAAAATAGAAGCCCTTAAAGGTTTGTTTTATGTCCATAGTACTTTATCAAAGTTGGTTTGCCACATTTTGTTTATTAATTTTCACTATATTCGGAGAGGGAGAAGTCTATTCCCAGGAATTGTTTAACTAACATTGCAAAGTGTTCTATATTTCCGTTTACGACAAAGTGGCATAGTGTATTTGTTTTATTTATTCTTAAATTATTTTTTAGTACTTTTTTGAGTTGCGTAGCGATGGCTTTGTTAGAGTTCATAACTATGATATTGGGATTGAGTAAGCTTTTAATTTGATCCTCGATTAATGTATAATGTGTGCATCCAAGTACTAGAGTATCCACATTGGTTTTTTTTAGAGGTTTTATATATTCGCTGAGTTTATTTTTAAGTTTCTTGTTATTGCTTAGTCCTTGTTCAATTATTTCGACAATTCCTGGGCATGCGATATTGTGTACTTTAACTTTGTTGCTGAGGGCAAATGCTGTGATTAGTTTTTGATGTGTTTTGCTTTCGACGGTTCTTGTTGTCGCAAGGCATGCAATTTCTTTATTTTTGCTTTTGATACTTGCAGGTTTTATAACGGGTACAACGCCGACAATAGGAATGTTATGTAGTTTTTGTCTTAATGTTTCAACAGCGGATACGGTAGCGGTATTACAAGCGATTACGAGTGCTTTTATGCTGTGCTTTTTTATGAGGTATCTTGCTATGTCAAGGCTTATATTTTTTATATCTTCTTCAGTTTTATTTCCGTAGGGAGCTCTTTTGCAGTCTGCAAAATAGATAATGCTCTCGCTCGGGAGCAGTTTTATAATTTCTTTTAATATTCCGACTCCGCCGAGACCTGAATCTATTATTCCTATGGGGTTATTTTTCATATCCAAACATCGTTTTGTATTTTCTTTTAAGTTAAAGATAAAAAAAGATTATAATGTATGCCAAATTATTTTTAATGGGCTTTTCTTTTATTAAAAGTATTGGCTTTACATTTCTGTTTTATATGAGTCCATCACCTTTTTTTTAAAAAAAAGTGTAAGAAAACCCTTTTAAGAGAAGAGAAAAACATTGTAGAAATTAGTGTTAGATATGACCAAAAAGTTAAACATATTTTTACTAAAGATGGCAAGCCACAAAAAAGTTATTTCCAAGACTTTACCATTTAAAATGTGGGGTCTCCCAACTAGGAATCTTGGAATATATTATTGTTTGTTTGTCCCCATTGCTGAGTCTAATTATAGGACATTATATGAGCATTCTTTAATCATACGTGCTCTATATAGGGTTTGTTTATTTCGTTTTATATAAGTATATTTGTCACAACCATATTTAGCAATGGAGGTTTATTATGAAACGCTTTCTAAGCATGTTGAGTATACTGAGTATACTTTCTTGCTTTTTTATTTTTTCTGGCTTTGCCTGTGACGATGTTAACCAGATTCCTGGACTGGTAGTAAGTAGCCTGCCTGATGCTACATCTCAAGCAGATACAGCGTCTAATCCACCTAGTGATGGGACTGCAGCGTCTAATCCACCTAGTGATGGGACTGCAGCATCTAATCCACCTAGTGATGGGACTGCAGCATCTAATCCACCCAGTGATGGGACTGCAGCGTCTAATCCACCCAGTGATGGGACTGTAGCGTCTAATCCACCTAGTGATGGGACTGCAGCGTCTGATCCACCTAGTGATGAGACTGCAGCGTCTAATCCACCTAGTGATGGGACTATAGCAGATACAGCGTCCAATCCAATGCGATTAGCACTTAATTGGACATCTAACAATACTGCTTTAGTAAATCGTTATTGGGTTGTAATGCGCCCTAAGTCGTCGCCTACCGCTGACTCTGCTTTTTGGATCGCTTCCATCAGTGCTTCTGTAGCGAGTGATGTTGCAGGGAGAGAGAATGGTACTCCCCCGGATCCTGCCACAGCTATTATTGGAGGTACATTGAAGGGTATTCCAATTATAATTGGTGGTAACGGTGGGGCTTAATAAGAAACGGTACACTGATTGGAATCCCACTGTATATAACGGATGTATCGAACGAACTCGTGGGTTCAGTTCTTTATATACCGCCTGGACATACTGACGCCGCTGATTATACTCTTGATATTTATGCCGTAAGAGCACTAGGAACAAACGGAAATATTACAGTTCCAGAACCTATAGTCCTGCTTTATAGTCTGTTCACTGCAATTCATTTTGTTGATGGTTTTACAGACAGACTTTACAATCCTCATGCCGGCATGGCATTACGCCCTGATTATGCTTCTAGAAGGGACGCCTTTATGAGGAATAATCCGGATACTGGAATCTTTAAAAGGTTTCTTTAGGGATTCATCGGTAACAATAAAACACTAACTACAGAACTATCTTCTGATCTTTGGAAGAGTGCTAATCTTTTGTCTGAAAGACTTTCAGAAGATGGCACAGGCTTTGTTATTGAGGAGGCTTCAGTATCTATTAGTCTTCCTGATGGTGTTGTTACCGGTCCTGAAACTGATCCCGATCTTATATACAGTTCCGGTCCACACGAAGCTATTTCGTTCTAGACAGACAGCTCTAACAACAAAATTATTTAAGAGTACCCACTTACTCTTCTATTCTTTTGTCTAGGGTTTAAGAGGCTGCCTTTTTATTAGGTAGCCTCCCTCAATAACAGTCACCCGCTGAGCGGAATAAACATACCCCTCATCTTTATAGTTCCAAAAAACTTCTTAGGGCAAGAGAAAGTTAGCTCCCTAAAGGTAAGGTATCTCTAAATTAAGAATACTGAGACATAAAACAGCCTGAAAATTAGCAGTAGTACAGCTTAAGCAGTTAAATGTAGTCTATCAAAGCAGGTAGTTATATTTCATTTCTTTTAAAGAGTTGTCGGATACTTTTTGTTAAGGTAGCATTTATTTGCTTTTTTAAAAGTTTTAGTGGAGTCTATGTTCTATTTTGAGGATATTTTCTTTGTAGCAAGGTTGTAAATAGTTTTGTTTGTTTATAATGGGCCTGTTGTACTTATTGTGTATGATGTTTTTGTGGTATTAGCTTTCTGTATAGTAGTTCATATTGTTGTATAATGTTTTCTTGATCAAAAGATGTAGCCCTTTTTCTTGCGGCTAGTTTCATTTTATTGAGTTTTTCTTTATCTTTTAGTAACATTAAGCATTTGCTTGCCATACCCTGATAATCGGATGGGTCTAACATAAACCCTGTTTTTCCTTCAATGACGAGTTCTGGTATTCCTCCGGCATTAGATGAGACGGTTACCACGCCGGCGCTCATCGCTTCAAGTAATACAAGTCCAAAGCTTTCCATCTTACTTGGTAGTAGTATAATATCAGCGTACGGCAATATACATTCAATTCTTTCCGCTTTTCCAAGGAAGTGTATTTTATCAATGACCCCAAGTTTTCTCGCTAGCAGCCTTGCTTTTGATAAGTCAGGTCCATCACCAATTAGTATAAGAGAAAGGGCTGAGAATTCTTTTAGAACTATAGCAAAAACTTTTATAACAATGTCCGTATTTTTGACTTCTCTAAAATTAGATATGTGTATTAGGTGTTTTTTCCCATGTTCACAGAAGTCATATTTGAGGGAGTTTTTGTTTGGGGAGAACTTTTCAAGGTCGACGAAATTGGGTATAACGGATATATCTTTTCCTGTATTGAATTCGGATGCGGTTTTTTGTTTTAGGTATTGGCTTACGGAACTTACTTGGTCGCTGTCCTGTATACCGAACTGTACTAGTCTGAAGTACGCTTTATCTAGTCCCACGAGGCTAACATCAGTTCCGTGTAGAGTGGTTATGATTTTAGGTTTTTTATTTTTTATCATTTGTTTAGCGAGGTAAGCGCAGATGGCGTGTGGGATTGCGTAATGGACATGTAATATATCTATGTCGAAGTTTTCGCAGACTTCTACTATTTTGGATGTAAGAGTGAGTGAATAGAGTGGATATTTGAAGAGTGGATATGTCATCATATCGACTTCGTGAAACCTAATTTTTTGATGGAATGTACTTAATCTAAATGGAGTTTCATAGCTTATAAAGTGTATATTATATCCCTTATTTGCAAGGGCGAGTCCAAGTTCTGTAGCGACTACGCCGCTTCCACCATAACTTGGATAGCATACCATACCTATATTTGGTTTACTCATAGTATAAAACCTGGTGTGAAAAGTCTTTTATGTCAGTATTTTCCATTATTTCTTCTATCAGATTGTCTCCATAGAGGTTGAGATGGCTAAATATATTAAATATTCTTTCTTGTAGTTTCATTTTTGGCAATAAGGCGTTCTTTAATCTTTGTATTTGTTTTCTTGATATTCCTTCTTTATCTTCACATTTCTTTATAAACCGCTGTTTTAGGCGTTCAAGCTCATATTCTATTTTCTTTATAGAGGGATTAATACTTTCTTTTATATCTCTACCTTGTTTTTCACTCTCAGATGAAATGGAGTTTAACGAAGCTTTTATCTGTGATATAAAACCTTCTAAGCTATCTCTAATCTCTGATTTTAAAAGTATGGCTTCTATTTTGTCGTTATCAATGTTATTGTTTATTATTTCTTCTATTGAAAAGGAGAAACGGTCTTTTATTCTTGCTATTTTCTTTTCTATTATGCTTATGCTAATTCTTGGATATATTATGGGCATCGCTCTCCCAAATATAGAATATAGACCTTTTAGTTGGGCAAAGTAAGCTAACTCACCAGGACCCACAACTGTTGCTATATTAGGAAATAACATATCTTGTACTATAGGCCTCAACACTACGCTATGTGAAAAGTTATGTGGTTCAGTCTCTATCTTTGTAAAAAGCTCTTCAGAGCTTAACATTTCATTAGCTATCCTAAAAACATCCCCATTATAATAAATCTTTCTTCGCTTATCACCCTCTAAGTAAAAAAGCATCGACCATCTACCAAGGTCGCCGTTATCCAATATAGAATTATAGTCTATTTGTCGCGAATAATTAGCCTCTTCGAGAGATATACTTGTCTTCCTAAGGCAATTAGCCAAGTCTTCCCTCTTATCTATAGATAGTATATTTAATGCCGTCGACATCTCTCTAAATAAGTAAGGCTCTATTATTATAAGACCCTTGTCCTTAAAAAACGAAGAAAGTAAACAAACAAAGTGTCTTGAAAAAGTCTTCTTGCTCGAAGAAGATAGCAAATCAAGTAATGAAGAACTAAACTCTGTTTTGGGGAAATCAAAATCATCCAAAAAGCGGGAAAGCTCTTTCTCAATATCTAAGCTATCCAAAGTCTCTCCACTATACTCAATGTTAAGGGAACTACTTAATATATCACCACTAAACGATTGATGAGTAAGCCGATTAACCTCCGCTAAATCGTGGTCTTCGGAAGCAACCCAGAATATAGGAATAAAACTATAAGAACCTCCAAAATGATTATTTAGATATTCACTAAGCTTAATTCCGCTAATCGCCTTGTATATAGTATACAACGGACCCGTCAGAAGAGAAGGCTGTTGACCTGTTATTATAGTAAAACAATTATTGTCTTTTAATTTCTCTATGTTAGAGAGAACTGCTTCAGAAAAGTTAAATTCCCTATTATACTTTTCTATGATAGAACTAAGTTTGAGCCTTTGTGCAGCAGGTATATTATTTGTCTGGATGAGAGAGTTAAAGTCAGCGATACTTCTATAATCGCCACCATAATATCCAGACAGCTTTGAAAAAGAAGATATATAATCCTTATGGAGAGAAGATGACGCTATATCAACAATATCTATACGCTCTTTATTAAAAAACATAAACCAATATCAGTCTCATCATAAAACATTTTAAAATGTAAATAAAATAAATATCTTTTGTGGCAAGCCACGCTACTCTAAGAAAACCTCTTTGTTTTTTTTAGGAAGTTCATTATTTAAAAGACTTAAATAATGTGTTTACAACCTTTTTAAGCAAACTATGTTGTGGAATAACACAAAGAATGGTACAAAGAAGAGAGAAACCACGAACAAGCTTGGCATAGAATCAAACTCTCTTTGCAGAAAATCATAAGAAAGCGGCTCACCGCTCAAAAATATAGGCAGCAAGAAAACCTTGTTAGAATATATATCCTATTGAAAAAACTTGCAAGGAAAAAAAGGAACCAATCTAAACGCAGCTAAGCTCATTTATTTGTGGCTCGCCACCTTGATAAAATATATATTTAACTTCTTAAGCAATATTATTGCTAATTTATGCGAGGTTCTGTGTCCTATTCTTCTTAATTCAAAGGTATTTTCCCTTTAAGAAGATAATTTGCCTTTTCCTTAGGAAGTTTTTTTTTACATTTATTTTTTAATAACAAACAAATATCTTATAAAGATAAGCCAAATTATAAAAACTCTACGCTGTAGTCTTATAACCCAATCTCGCCCACGCTATAATACCGCCAATCATATTCTTTGTCTTAAAACCATCTTTATTAAGAATGCGACACGCCTCCGCACTCCGTTGGCCACTCCTACAGTAAATAACAATTTCTTTATCTTTGTACTTCTTCAATTTAGCTTTATCATATAATAAACTCTGTAAGGGTAAAAGAATAGAGCCTTTTATATGACCATACTGGGCTCCATAATGTTCCTCTCTCGTCCTAACATCTAGGAGTACTACCTTCTTGTCCCTGTCGAGCTCTCTTGCTTCACTGGCTGTTACCTCATCAACGGGGTCTTTAAAAAAGTTTAAAAACATAAAGTATTTCCTTATCGTTATTCTTTTTTTTCTAAAAAAATAACATTTTTGACCTAAATGCAAAGACTCTTCTATTAAATTTTTATCAAAACTTTGTGCATAGAATTAATCAAAAAATACTTTTTTTACTACAGATAAATGGTAAAAAGTGATAATTTTACTATCTTTATTCTTACAATATTGTTTTTTTACTATCTTTTTAATCTTATTTTGAAATCTTACTTAGAGGTGAAAATTGTATGGCAGTTCCCAAAAGGAAGAAGTCAAAAGCTAAATCAAGAAGCCGTAGAGCTAGCTATCTTACTATGAAGTTACCTAGCCTTAGTAAATGTACTAATTGTGGTATTGCAAAACCTTCTCATACTGCATGTCCTAGCTGTGGCTTCTACAAGAATAAAATAGTTATTAACTATAACTAGTAAGCGTTATTTTTAGAAAAATGAAAATAGCTGTTGATATTGCAAGCGCTGAAAGGTCCCCCGATATTCTTATCGACGGTGCCCTTCAGTCATTAAAAAAAGGAAACATAGAGCTAATACTTGTTGGAAATAAAGGGATAATAGAAAAAGAACTAAAAAACTTTTCCTATCAAGAAAGCTCTGTATCAATTGCCCACGCGGATGAAGTAATTGGAATGGAAGAAGCCCCTGCCGTTGCTTGTAGAAAAAAGAAGCAGGCAAGCATTATGGTAGCAAGTAGATTAGTTGGAGAAGGAAAGGCACAGGGACTATTCTCTCCCGGTAACACCGGGGCGACTCTTGCCGCTTCGCTCATGAATATTAAACGCATCGAAGGTGTGATGAGACCGGGACTTGGAAGTATATTGCCTAATAAAAAAGGTCTTACATTTATTCTTGATATTGGTGCTAATATCGATTGTAATGAAAATCACCTTGCCCAATTTGCTATAATGGGTGAAGTTTTTATGAAGGAAATAATAGGCAGAAGACCTCGTGTTGGGATATTAAGTATTGGGGAAGAAGAAAAGAAAGGTAGTGAACTTACTCTTAAAACATTCTCTCTTTTAAAATCAATAGACATAGACTTTGTCGGTAATATTGAAGGCTATGATATTTTTGAGGGTAATGTTGATGTTGTTGTTTGTGATGGTTTTGTTGGTAATGTCGTTCTTAAGGTTGCCGAAGGAATAGGCTCTTTATTTTCCACAATTATACAAAATAAACTTAGTAGCAAAGCTATTTATAGTATAGCTGGCCTTTTTTCCAGAAAACTATTTAAGGAAATACAAGGGAAGTTTAATTCTTCTGATTATGGTGGGGCTCCTCTGCTTGGGCTTAACTCTTGCGTTATTGTTGGGCATGGTAAGTCTGATGGAACTGCTTGTGAAAATGCTATCTTGCTTGCCGAAAGAATGGCTAAAATAAACATTGGTAATGAAATAAAGATAAGTATGAAGAAACTATTGTAAGAATTTTGTAAAAAGAACTTCTTAGTGGGAGGGGAGAATTAACTTCCTAAAGAGCAAATGTCTCTTCACTAGGAAAATATGCTATAGATTAGCTTTGTTGGATACAGCATTTTAAGAGGTTCCATTGTGGAGAGAAAAATAGCCTTTATTTTCCCGGGACAAGGTTCTCAGCGAGTTGGTATGGGATTTGACTTTTACCAAAAGTTTGAGGAAGTACGAGAGCTTTTGGATAGGGCTAATTCTATTCTTGGCTTTTCTTTGACAGAACTTGCTTTTAAAGGACCCGAAGAAGAGTTACAGAAAACCGAGAGTACTCAGCCAGCTTTACTTGCTACAAGTATTGCAATGTTGTCTGTTCTTAGGAGTGAAAAGGGAATTGAGCCTTATATTTGTGCAGGACACTCCCTTGGTGAATTTAGTGCCTATGTCTGTGCAGGAGTGTTTGATTTTGAAACTGGGCTTAGGATAGTACGGAAAAGAGGTGAGCTTATGGCAAGTGCGGGGAAGAACTCCAATGGAGCTATGTCTGCCGTAATTGGTCTTGACGACGAACTGGTAAGCGAAATATGTAAGCAGGTCAATAACGAAGATGATGGAATAGTCGTTCCAGCTAACTTTAATTGTCCGGGGCAAGTTGTTATATCTGGGCATAAAAATGCTGTTGGCAGAGCAGGAACGATTGCAAAGGAAAAAAAAGCAAGATTAGTTGTTGAACTTAAAGTAAGCGGCGCTTTTCACTCTCCACTCATAAAAGAAGCTGGTATCAAATTCGAGGAGTTTCTTTCTGATATAAAGTTTAGAGAACCTAGGTATCCTGTAATTTCTAATGTGTATGCTGATAAAGTAGAAAATAGCTCCATAAAATCTTCTCTTGTAAAGCAGTTGACTTCCCCCGTTCTCTGGACAAAGTCTATTTTACACTTAATAGATATGGGAGTAGATACATTCATAGAAATAGGTTCGGGCAGAGTTCTGCAGGGGCTTGTAAGAAAAACTAACAGGAAGGTTAAAGCCCTTTGTGTAAACAATATAGATAGTTTATATAAAACTATAGAGTCTATATAAAAAGGTATGAAGCAAAACAATGTATATGTTTAGCTTTTTATTAAAAATGGCAAGCCGGTAACATCTTTTAAAAGCGGTGAGCTAGAAAAAGGATACTAATATGTATAATCTTAAAGATAAAATCGCTTTGGTTACAGGTGGTAACCGTGGAATAGGTAGAGATATTGCTTTAACTTTAAAAGAAATGGGAGCTATAGTTATCATAGTAGACCTTTCTTTTTCTGAAGAAGATAAAGACGGCTTTACCAGATATGAAGCAAATGTTGCTAAAGAAGAGGATGTGAACTCCACTATTGATAGAGCAATAAAGGAGTTTGGTAGAATTGATATACTTGTAAATAATGCCGGTATCACAAGAGATACTTTGTCCATAAGAATGAGTGAAAACGATTGGAATAGTGTTTTAAATGTAAACCTTAAAGGTACTTTTCTTGTGAGTAAGGCTGTTGTTAAGCATATGATGAGACAAAAATCAGGTAAGGTTGTTAACATCGCTTCGATTATAGGCCTTGTTGGTAATGTTGGCCAGGCAAATTATTCAGCAAGTAAGGCGGGTGTTATTGCCATTACGAAGTCTATGGCTCAAGAAATGGGTGGTCGTAATATAAATATTAATGCTGTAGCTCCTGGTTTCATAGAGACTGATATGACTCTTGCTTTGCCTAAAAAAACACGAGATGATATGCTTAGCAGGATACCTTTGAAACGATTTGGTGGAAGTAAGGATGTTGCAAATGTTGTTTCCTTCTTATCTTCTGGCTCTTCTGACTACATAACTGGACAAGTTTTTGTTGTAGATGGTGGACTCACAATGACGGGTTAAAAGGAGACCTATATAGTATGAACTCAAAAAGAGTTT
The DNA here is from genome assembly GCA_032360585.1 of Nereis procera. Classification (NCBI taxonomy): domain Eukaryota; kingdom Metazoa; phylum Annelida; class Polychaeta; order Phyllodocida; family Nereididae; genus Nereis; species Nereis procera. Next base: position 7,830 of record JAUOBU010271025.1, on the reverse strand, counting down.
TTGTAACAGGACTTGGAATTATTGCTCCGAATGGTATGTCTGTGAAAGAGTTTTGGGATAACTGTTTGCGTGGAGTTTCTGGTGTAGATAAGATACGCAAGTTCGATGTAAGCAATTTTCCTGCACAGTTTGGGGGTGAAATAAATGACTTTGATCCTCTTAATTATATGTCAAAGAAGGTTGCTTCTAGAGCCGATATATTTGTTCATTATGGTCTTGCCGCTGTACAAGAACTTATGAAAGACGCAGGACTTAGTCACGAAAAAATAGATACTATGGACAAAACTCGTATGGGTATGCTACTAGGGACAGGTATCGGAGGTATTAAATGGTACACAGATACTGCAATATCTTTTGATAAGCGTGGTTGGAAGAAAGTATCCCCGTTTTTTATACCTGCGGTTATTACGAATATGGCGAGTGGTATAGTTGCCATGGAATGGGAGCTTAGGGGACCTAACTTTTCTATTTCTACAGCTTGTGCAACGGGTAATCACTCAATACTTGAATCTATGCATATTATAAAGCGTGGTGAAGCGGATATTATGATTTGTGGAGGAACGGAAGCTGCAATAAGTCCACTTGGTCTTGCAGGTTTCTGTGCCGCAAGAGCTCTCTCAACACGCAATGATGACCCCAAAACTGCATCAAGACCTTTTGATTTGGGTCGTGATGGTTTTGTTATGGGAGAGGGTGCTGCTGTTCTTGTTTTGGAGAGCGAAGAGAGTGCTATAAAAAGAGATGCTAAAATATATGCAGAAGTTCTTGGCGGGGGGATGTCCTGTGATGCTTATCATATTACCGCTCCAAGACCCGATGGTCTAGGAGTTATTGATTGTATGGAACAAGCTCTTAGAAACTCTAATGTGAAAAGAGAAGATATAAATTATATAAATACTCACGGAACCAGTACTCTACTTGGTGATAAAGCTGAGCAAAATGCTATTAAGAAAGTTTTTGGTGAACATTCAAGTAAACTTAAGGTTAATTCTACCAAATCTCTTATAGGACATTTGCTTGGAGCGGCTGGTGGAGTTGAAGCGATAGCCGTTGTTAAGAGTATGGAGACGGGTAAATTGCATCCTACCATTAATCAGATTAACCCTGATCCTGAATGTGATCTTGACTGTGTTCCAAATAAGGCAATAGACTTTGAGGTTAATCTTGCCTTGTCCAATTCCTTTGGGTTTGGGGGACATAATTGTACTTTAGTTTTTAAAAATGTGTAATAAAGCTTCTAAAGGAAGAGGAGAATTAACTTTCCAAGGAAAAAGTGGTAGTCCACGAAATAACTATGGATAACGATAGAAAGAATCAACTCGCAGAACTGGAGTCTATGCTGGGTATTAGATTTAGCAATATAGACTTGCTTCATAAGGCGTTTTTGCATAGCTCTTATGTAAATGAGTATTCTGTAGGAGAGAGTAACGAAAAATTAGAACTTCTTGGAGATTCTGTTTTAGCCCTTATAGTAAATGAATATCTGTTTATGAATTATAAACAATCTACAGAAGGAGAACTCTCCAAGATTAAGTCTGTGGTAGTGAGTGAACATTCTTTAGCTATGATAGCAAAGGAGATGTCTTTAGGAAAGTATCTTTCTCTTGGAAAGGGTGAGACACTTTCAGGTGGTATGGAAAGGCCTTCTGTTTTAGCTGATACCTTTGAAGCCCTTCTGGGGTCTTATTTTTTGGACAAGGGACTTGAAGAGGTAAGGGACTTTATACTTCCTTATCTAATAAAGGAGATAAACAAAGTTAGAAAAAACGAGCATAAACAGGATTACAAAACCGACCTTCAACATATAACACAACAATATTATAAGCTGTGTCCAACATATAACACAGTGTCAGAAGAAGGACCCGACCACAAGAAAACATTCCAGGTGGAAGTACTCGTTAACGACAAGATTATTGGCTCCGGCAGTGGCAATAACAAGAAGTCTGCCCAGCAAAGTGCTGCCAGGGACGCTATTAGTCGAATGAAATAGAGCAATAAGCTTGTCTTACTGTAATAACGCTAGTACTAGATGAGACTTTGCGTTAGCCTGTGCTAACATTGCTGTTCCACTCTGCATAAGTATTTGGTCTCTCACTAAGTGTATAACGGTTTCTGCCATATCCGCATCTCTTATACGGGATTCAGCAGCCTGTATATTTTCGTATGCTGTTAGTAGCCCTTCTGATGCAAACTCCAGCCTATTTTGATAAGCACCAAGATCAGCTCTCTGTTTAGACACTCTATCCAATGCGCTGTCTATAAGAGATAAATTAGCATTTGCATCCTCTATTCTTGAGAATGTTATAAATGTGGCAACTGCCGCTTGTCCCAGTGGACTTTTAAGGCCCAGAGCCTGACTACTCATAGTGCCTATATACGCCCTTTCTCTTTGGTCTACATTAGCTCCGATGTGAAACCACATACTTGCCGTATTAATATTTAGAGCTGTTGGTTTTGCAAATCGCCCTGTTAGTAGATTCAGTTCGTTAAATTGGGCATGACTTGCAATTCTGTCTATTTCATCAACCATCTGAGATACTTCTACCTGTATTAGCATTCTGTCGCTTGATGTATAAATACCGTTTCCTGCTTGAACAGCGAGCTCTCTTAGTCTATTTAAAATAGCTTGTATTTCCCCGAGGTATCCTTCAGCTGTTTGGATAAATGATATATCGTCTTCGGCGTTTCTTTCTGCTTGTCGTAGTCCCCGTATTTGGGACCTCATCTTCTCGGATATTGCAAGTCCTGCAGGGTCATCACCCGCTTTATTGATGCGCATACCCGAAGAAAGCTTTTGTGTATTGTTGTCAAGGCTCCAGCCTCTAAACTTAAGGTTTCTGTGCCCATTAATGGCACTCATATTATGGTTAATAATCATAGTACAAATTTCCCCTCTTTAGTTAGATCTTAATATCGTCAAGATATTTACATCTACAGGACAAATCCAGGTTAAATGAACTCTTAAAACAGTGTTTCGGGATTATTATCATTCTCTTTAGTAAAATAATGTATAAATATTTTGTTAGAAAACTTCTTTAGAAGGGAAAAGTGCAATCGACTTCTTAGGAAGAGGATGTCTTTCTATTTGAAATAATAAGGTAAATATGCTCTAAATAAACTTTATATGTGAGAAGAACAAGGCATAAAATGGCGTGGAAATTAGAAATAATCTTGCTTAAGAAGTCAGATATATGACTATTCAAAGCGCTTAGCCACAGCAACAAGTTAAATACACACTGTGGAAACATATCCTATTGATGATCTATTAGCACTGTTTTTTTTTTTAGTTACGATATTGCAAACAAACTTCTTAAATAGGAAATGCCCTCCAACTAAGAAAAACAAGGTCTAAAACCTTATAGAAAGCAACAAATATTTCCCTTAGGAAGTAAAGCTATATTTTATTAAGGTGGCGAGCCACAGGATATTTTCTATTTTGTGAGGGCTTTTTTTTCAAGATAGTGGTTACATAGAGTGTTTGCACAGTTATCACATCTTTCAAAGGTTTCTTTTTTATTTATATTTATTTCAGAGTTTTTATCTTTATCATAGTGAGCCAGTTCATAATCTATACAGCACATAAGTCTGTTACATAGACCTGATATTTTAAAGGAGTTTAAGGTTAGGTTTTGATCTTTTGCCATTTGAATAGATATAGATTCTGACTGAGGAAACCTATTTTTACAGCAAAGTTCCTTTCCACAGACACCGTAGCCGCCAAGCAAGATAGTCTCGTCTCTTGGTCCTATTTGTCTTAGTTCTATTCTTGTTTTAAATATCACAGCAAGGTCTCTAACGAGTTTTCTAAAGTCAATCCGTCCGTTAGCAACGAAGTTAAAAAGGACTTTTTGTCTGTCAAGGAAGAAGTGGGCACTAATTAGTTTCATAGGGAGTTTGTGTTCTTTTATTTTGTTTATAGTTATGGAGAATGCTTTAGTAGACTGCTCGAGGCATTCTTTATAGGCGAGTTCGTCATTTTTTTCGGCTTTTCTTAGTATTTTGTAGACAGGTTTATTTTTAGCATTTCTTAGTTCTATAGGTATGGAGTCGGGTAGGATTTTCCCAATGCTTTGTCCAAATTGGCTCTCTACTACGCAGGAATCGTATGATTTGAATTGTAGTTCCTCTGTATATTTATATAGCTCGGTTTTTACGGCAAAGTCAGTTTTTACCTTAATATATTTAACAGTCATTTTATGGTCCGTCATCTCTAAGGAGTATAGAACTTCTATTTTGTCTGCATTATTATGCTATTTCGTATGTCCAATAAGGGTTTATAATATCTAAAAAGAGCTTCTTTCTCTTTAGGTTTATAGTATTAGGTTTATGAGCAGTCCCTTAATTTCATTAATAGAATGTAAAATATCCAATCTGTTAGCTTCCTTTTTCATAATTTTAATAGATAGTTCTTCAATTTTATTATTAACACATGTAACTATTTTGTAGTCAAGTTTTCTGCCATATATTTCTTTTATTTTGAATGCGCAGGAGGAAGCAAATTGGAAGAAGGTTTGTATATGGTTTTTATATAGAGAGAGATTACTTTGGGAAGGATTACGGCTAAAGAGCTTTCCATACTCATCTATCTTGTTTATAAGCTGGTCTAATTCTTGCTTAATCTTAACTTCGTACTTGAAGCTAACAGTCTGTTTAAAGTCTGGCTTGCTACTAGACCTATTTACGATATTGGCATTGTTGTATGCAAAGAGTCTAGTTTTTCTATCTTTTAGCTCATCTATTTTAATCATATATTTTTTATTTAACGGGAAGACAGCATCTTTTCTTTCTCTATTTCTTTATTAGTCCGTGTATTTTCGTTAGGGAATGACTCTATATCTCTATTATTGGGTTTGATGGAACATTTACCTGAATAATGTGCACCTTCTTCAACAGTTAACAATGAGGCTTTTATATTTGCTTTTACGAATGCACTTGCTTTGATGATAATATTATTGCTTGCAATGAGGTCTCCTTGGAATTCACCTCCAATCTCTATATTTTTCGCCCTTATTATTCCTCTTCCCCGTCCCAGTTTGCTTATATGTAGCCTACTATTGGTTATAATTTCGCCTTCAAGTGTTCCGTCTACTCTAAGAGCACTGCATAGTTTAAACTCGCCTTTAAATGTATTTCCCATACCTATAATACTATCGATAAGTTCACTTTTCTTGCTATACTCTTTTTTTGTTTTGCTGGAACGCATATTTTAAATCCTTAGGTAATCTGTTTATTTCTTTATTGTAGTCAGGTTTTCAAATTTGTCAAGGCTGATGAAGTCATACGGGTCTATGGGTATGTTATTGACACGCACTTCGTAGTGTAGGTGGGGTCCGGTTGATCTTCCTGTATTTCCGAGTAGTCCTAGCACCTGTCCTTTTCTGACTTCGTCTCCTTTTTCGACGATAATTTTGGATAGGTGTAAGTATCTAGTTTTAAATCCAAGTTTATGTTCTATTTCGACGAATAGCCCTGTACCGCTTTGGTATGCGGCTTTAGTTACTTGTCCATTTCCTGTTGCGATTACTGGTGTACCCGTTATATTTTGAATATCTATACCTAGGTGTTCTGCCATTTTATGACTGAATGGGTCTCTTCTCCAGCCGAATCCTGAGGTTGTGATACCTCGTCCTATGCGGCTTCCAAGCACTGGAAATATGGAGGGGATATCTTTCAGTATTCCCTTAAAGCCTTTTAGTAGGCTTGTAATACTTGTTATTTTTTCTTCTGCTACTCCAAGTTGTTTATTCAGGGTAATAAAATCTTCAATTTCTTTCATAGTGGGGTCTTTTTGGTTTTGGAGATTATCTTGTAAATTGTTGTATATGGAGTATTCTGTTTTTTCTGGTCCACCCAGTCCTTTTTTGGATATGAGTTTTACGAGGTTGTTTTCTCCTCCCGTAATTTCTTGTAGGGTTTCTATTGAAGTTGATATATCGTGTGTTTTTTCTTTAAGGTTTGATACTAGCTCAACAAACCCTCTTATATCAGAGGATCGTTGCAGTGATTCGTCGGTGAGGGATATAATTTCTTGTTGTTTTGTTCCTCTGTCTACGAAGAAGTAAGAACCTCCTATCGTTAGTAAGGTTACAAGTGTAAAGAAGAATATTAGGATAAAATTAGATATTCTGAAGTTAAATATTTTCTTCTCAGAATGTGGTATTACCATTATCGTGAGGTGTTCATGTCCTTTTTCAATCATTCGTTTAAGAAAGCTTTTCATATGTTGCCTTACAGACTTCTTTTTAGTACCTTCTTGCTCTTGTTTTCCTTTAAAAAGTTTTGCCACGAGTTCCTCTCTCTGTAGTTTAATAAACAACTAGAATACACAGAGTAATTATAATATATATAAAAATAACGGTCAAGGAAAATAAATCTTTTTAGTTATATTAACTAACTGCAAAAAAAACCATTTAAGTTTTACTTAATAAATTGTAAACAAACTTCTTAGGGGGAAAGAAAATTAACTTCCTTTGTAGGGGAGGAATATCCGCTATAAGGGAGGAATATCCACAAACTAAGAAGAATAAGGTCTAAAACCTTATAGGAAACAATAAATAGTGTTCTTAAGAAGTAAATATATATTTTATTAATGTGGCGAGCCACAGATATAAGAACGGCTAATATATAATATATTGTAAACAAACTTCTTAAGGAGAAGGAAAATTAGCTTCTTAAAGGGAAAATATCCTTAAACTAAGAAGAACAGGACACGAAACCTCGCAGAAACTAGCAATAATATTGCTTAAGAAGTTAAACGCTAGATGCCTATTTAAAGTAGTGCGCCACAATATAGATAAGCAGTTAAATGTATATTTTTAGGTATTTTGTATATGATTAATCTTGTAGATACACATTGTCATTTGTCTTTGATAAAGAGTTCTGAATATAGTCATAGTGATATAGCGTCTATGTCTTTTGATCGTGGTATATCTTATATGATAAATGTTGCGATAGACTTTTCTAGTTATAGAATGGCGAAGGATTTTAATAAAGTTTTTCCAATGGTTTTTCCTAGTTGTGGTTTGTATCCTTCGTATGCTACCGTTTATAATGATGCTATGCGTAAGGAGCTTATTTCGTATATAGACGAGGGAGAGCTTGTTGCGATAGGGGAATGTGGTTTAGATTATTATAGGTCTTACGGTACAAGGGATGAACAGATTAGGTTATTTGAGGATCAGGTTTGTCTTGCTAGGGATTATTCTTTGCCTTTAATAGTGCATTCTCGTAATTCTTATGAAGATGTGTATGATGTGCTTGAGCGTCATAGTCCTTTATCAGGGGGGGTTGTGATGCACTGTTATAGTGGGGAACAGGTTTTTGTTAAGCAGTTTTTAGATATTGGTTGTTTTATATCTTTTGCTGGTAATATAACTTACAAGTCTGCTGTTAATATACGGGAGTCTGCGAGTTGTGTTCCACTTGACAGGTTGTTGTTGGAGACTGACAGTCCATATCTTTCTCCTTCATCTTTCAGGGGCAAGACGAATTATCCTTGGCATTTGTTTGAGACTGCGGAATGTGTGGCTGATATTAAAGGAATAAGTCTTTTTGAGCTTGCGAGGGTTAGCTATTCTAATTCGTTGTCATTATTTAAGTTATCCTAGCATAATTAGTTGTCAGCTAGTGTGTAACTTCTTTTAAGGAAAAATATCTTCAGCGATAAGAATAAGGCATAAAACAGCATGGAAATTAGCAATAATATTGCTTAAGAAGTTAAACGCTAGATGCCTATTTAAAGTGGTTCGCCACATCAAAGAGAGCAAAGACTTTTCTTTGAGAAGAAAGCCTCTGCTCTTTTAGTAATTACTATGTACTAAACTGTACTAG
>JAUOBU010269914.1:0-11980 GCA_032360585.1 Nereis procera | reverse complement strand
TGGTGGTGGTGGTGGTGGTGGTGGTGGTGGTGGTGGTGGTGGTGGTGGTGGTGGTGGTGGTGGTGGTGCTGGTGCTGATGCTGGTGCTGGTGCTGGTGCTGGATGGTGGTGGATCTGGTCCATGCTGACTTTAGAATGTCCAATATCTTTGTCATTCTAATGCGATAACAAATCCTACTTTCTGAGTACATAATAGTGAGTTCACACATGTGAGAGAATGGTTTGCAGGAGCTATGCAAGTTGCTGATCTAAGATCTTTGAGAAAAAAAAACCGAACAATCACAGATGGGATTCACAGTCAGGGGTGGTGGCAGGAGCTCAGTACAAACACAATCTGGTGCAGTGAGGGTGCACCTGGCATGTTGACGTCAAGGGGTGAAAATGATGCAATGAACAACACAGGAGGCAGGGAGAGATGCAGTCAGTGGAGTCGAAGTGAGGTTATGACAAGGTAATGAGAGTCATCTTGGTTATTTAAAGCTTTGACACAATTCTGAAGAGCCAGGTGTAAACTTACCATGACGTCTTCAAGGAGCAGGGAGTGGTGCGTTAGTGGTACGGGACCTATGAGTCTGATGCGGATGCAATAACGATTTTGCAAGGGTGTTACAGGCAACTTACCTGCATTGATAGTTTTAGGAAATCCGAAAAACACCAGTAAGGACATATTACCTGCATTGAGTGGTAGCAGTTGTGATACGGAGGGATGAGAAGCAACAAGGTTGATACAGAAGTGATAAGGATAACTGCAGAAAGGTGCCTGCATCACACCTTCAAGCTATTTCTGCACATGTGTAAACCTAGCATGAGTGAGATACACTACGATCCGATTCGGAAGCTGATCCCCCCCCCTCCCTAGCTACTCTGTCATCTGTGCTAATGAGAATATCGTATTCCAGTCAACTCACACTAATTAGACTCATTCAACTACACTGATTACATTTGTTCCTGTCAGCAACATTCTCCCAGAATAGCGACATCGAATCTGATTTCTAACAATTAATTGCAGTTGGGAAAAATTCTGATATTGTGTCAAAAAACGACGGGTCAATTAGATTAGATCTACACCAGTCCGAAGAGAAAAATGTTAGTCTAGGGGTGTTGTTGATGGAGCAAAGATTAGCATGTGCAGAAAACGTGTGGCATGAATGATAGATATTCATCCATGACTGAGTCAACCCGTCAGGTATGTTATAGGAGGGTTGATAATATCATGTAAAAATTGACCATGTTGACCCTCCTGCATATAATGCTGAATGATGCTCATCTGCTGAGGGCATGTGACACCAAACCTAATTGTTGCATATGTGCCAAAATGCTCGAAGTTTATCTGTGATCAATGAGCCCTCTAATCGCAGGGCTCAAGGGTGATGGATCAACGTTGGTGCAGTTTGGCACAGAAAGTGGGTGGACACCATCTGGCATCATATGCTAAAATGTGTAATCGTATCCCGTTCATGCGGCCTGAAAATGAGAACAGCTTCCCATGTCATATAAATACAATACCAATCTATATGCAATTTTCGAGAGATTCTACTCTGCAACCAGCGTCATAAAATCAAACTCCATCGAAATTTGTTTGACATTGCATGGATATGACATGGGCTGCGTCGGTGCAGAATGAATTTGAAAGTGATGGATTGTGGCTAGACTAGAAGTGGAAATTCGCACCCAACAGTTGTCCTTTTACATAATTTTCTGAGAAATGTTTCGTATTTCGGGAAATTCTTTTGCTAAGTCTTCTGTGGTTGGCAACATGTCGGCCACAGTAGACTCAGCGAATGATACAATGAGATCCTGATGATCGACCCACCGTGCAACTAGTCAAAATAATCAGAATCTCACGGTGAATCCAATCACGTCATAGGAACAGATTTACATGGAGATAAGTTAAACCCAAAGAACCCGCGAGAAATGAGCTGAGAAATGATGAAATAGCCATATGGATGAAAGTAGTTGAAGTAGTGAAAGGGTTAATATGCTATCACAATCTACACCTGCTCTCGCCGCTGGAAGTAGTATCTACTGATTTTAGTTACGTCACCGACGGTAAATTTTCAGACCACTGAATTATAGATCTGAAACACAATGATAATCAGTACCATACATTGTCGTGAGACCATAATCTAAATTGAAGCCGTTAATGAGATCAACTTGAGTTGGACCCAACGCTGCAGTGGTGATAAGGTTTCTTCAGAGAAGTAGATTATGAACAGTTTCCAACTTTCAGCTTTATTTGGAGGTTGGGTTTCTGGGTCGGTGCAGGAGATATTTCGAAGATTTTTTGGATGATTGTTTGACGGTTCGATGGAATCTGCTACGGGGATGCTACTATATTATGGAGGGGTGGGCGAAGGGGGAATGTATTGCCCGATCATTTACGATCTATAAAATGTGGGTCAAGTCAAGTCTAGTGACTGATGCTAAGGGTTCACTTGCAACTAGGGTACACTGTCTCAAGGACTTACAACAGCAGTATCCCAGACGAGGTATGACGATATCACTTATTACTGACCGCAATAGTCGTAATCTACCATCATCAGTCTGGCTTGTGATGTTCCCTGATAATTAACAGGTGAGTCATAAACGTCGTTCATATAAACGAACCTATAATTGCCAACGGATGATCTACCGCGTGACATCCATTAGTCATATCGGAATATATTTGCGCTTTAATTTTTCTATGACCCTGGTGTCACCAAGCGTGATATTTTATATATTCATTCATCTAATTATTCATTTATTTTATCAGCTATATATTTATTTACCTATTTATTTATCCGCCGTTTATTGAGTCTTCATTCATTCATTCATTCATTCATTCATTCATTCTTTCATTCCTTCATTCATTCATTTATCTCTGATAATATCTTGCCCTTGCTAATTACGTATCAAGTGTTTCAGTTCTTCTCATTTCAAAAGCGCTTCAACTTTTCATTTGGTGATCTTGGATGATGATATACGATATGGAATGGCCTGAGTTAAAATTTCACTACCTGACCGGTTTCCATCCATGTGGCTATTTCATCAATTCATATTCCTATTCCCCACAATAGTTTGGTTTTCATCTCTTTCATATCAGACTATAAGAAGCCATCCCATTGGACTTGAATAACATAATATTCAAGGATGATCGGGAGTTGGTGGGAGGTTTAGTGATTCCTGAACACGGACTAGACAGTGGCTGTCCTGATCTACCGTAGCTGTTTCAAAACTATTTCATGTTTCATGGTTACTGCCTATCATCTGATAATATTTTAAAAAGTAAGTGACTAGATTTACATATAATTCCTAAAGGATGTACTACATTGAGAGATAATCCTAGTGCAATCATAACAATTTTTGGCTAGAATATACAGGGTCCTCACTCGAGTTTGAAAACTGGGGTCAGTGATATTCCAACCTGTATTTTTGTAAGTACAAACTTGTACTATATTATAGTGATGATGAATTTGAGGGTTGACGTTGTCAATACGATAACTCTCAAATCACCCTTGGGATAGTGTGTCTATCATGTCTAATTTTGAGGATTCTATTAGTCTGATTCGAATGAAATGAAAGCCATACTATAGTCGGGAATGAGATCTGACCATATGGCTATCTCATCAATTCATAGCTCACTAGCTTGAGCTGTGAATTGATGAAATAGCCTCATAGATGGAAACTGATGAAGTAGTGAGATGGATAAAATGTCATCCGCAGTTGTTTTTTGGTTCGTGAATAGATCAGCATACATGTGGACCTTGAAATGCTACCATTATCCTAGACTGTCAAATGTGTCAGTGCTGTGCTCGATCATCTTCATCTTCAAGCAAGGAGGTCAATGACATGCTATGTGCTACCTTGACGGTGGAATCATTCTGACGATTTTGGTAGATATAGTGGCCGAACTGAGGAAACCTTGAGGGGCTTGCATAAAAACTCATGAAAGAACACACTCTCCTCTGATACCACAGGGCATAAACTTCGTGATCTCTTATGAAATGCATCCAGTATTGATGATTCTACAAACTTCGCATAGACGGTCCATTGGTCATCATTATTATAGCAGACTTGCTGCGCAGTGGTAAAACTGACTTTTCAACGGTTTGAGGTGGTTTCACCATTCTGTCAGAAGGGACTTCTGCTTATGCAAGATACAGTTACCACCATGTATCGCCACTGAAAAAGGTGTAGGATAAAAGCAGAAAAACACAGGCCAATGCCGCAGGTAGAATGACTTGACACCCGTAACGAAAAAAGAAGAAGAAATGAAGTCGAAAAATAAAGTGGAGACAAATATGTATCTGGTTGGTGAAGTGCTTTTTACAACTGAAGCACAGACAAGAGAAAGGTTAGATGCTGTGATGCTGTGATGCTGCAAGCTATTTACTTTGTTTCTACAGTGCGGCCGACACATTGATTTTGTTCCTATACATCTGACTACCCCCCAGACAATAATTACAAAGCGAAGCCCTCTGGCGATTAGTGTAGGACCTATTGAGCAAGCCAACCACTATATGTCGTAGCCCCCTCTTAATATAATTTGAGACTAATTACAACCACACCCCTCAACGTATTTCAGACTATAGTAAGACCACGTGGATGACGAATAAAAAGCAGGTTGATATGGCCAGGGATATCACGAGGCTGAAAGCCATGTGATATCCCTTACGCCATATCCATTTCATGGGATATTGCATTTTTGTCTGTCAACCATGCGGTCTTGCTTTTATACTGCAGATCGAACCAAAGATTCTGAATGGACATGTCATGACAGCTGTAGTTTCATAAGAGGATCCATTGAATATTGCATGTCAAAGTCCATTCACCGCAATATTCAATGGCTTATATTGCACCGAAAATAACACATCTGTGGTATAAGATGGTATTCCACACTGGGTAACACAAAGTATATTATTCACGGTTGTCATCGCCATAGTAATCCCCAGCAATGTAATCTTCTCTGTTGTCATTGTCATTATCGGTCACTTGTTGTAAGTGGGTCTGCAGAAGCAATGGGGCCATTTCGTCGAAGCAAGGAATCGCCAGGCAGAATATGATTAACCCTTTTACTTCCGAAACTCCCAAATCACTCTTAGATATTGTATCTTTTAAATGCAGTGGAATGCCTTCCAACAGCCCGATTTGAACAGAACGAAAACCAAACTATAATAGGGAATAAGATCGGACCATGTGGCCATTTTGTCAATTCACAGCTCACTCAATGACCACATAGATGGAAATAGATGAAGTATTGAAAGGATTGAAACATGCCCCGTATGGGTGAAACTATCAAAGGCGCCGATTACGTGAATTCTGATTATTTTCTCTGAAAGAAGCCAACACATCCTATAATCATGTGAGGTAGGGCGAACGTCGACAGTTGAGTCCAGTTGGGAGGCCTCTAATGGTCGAAGTTGAATGAAACATAAACCAAAATGTAGTTGGGAATAATATCTGGCCATATAGCCATTTCATCGATGAAATGGTGACATGGATGGAAATCGATCCGGCAGTGAAAGGATAAACATGGAGGCAATTATTTTGAAATCTCCTTCACGAAATGTGAACGTCATATCCTCCACCAACTCCTCTTGGAGCCTTCGTGACTGGACGAAGACCCCCTCACTAAGTGGATATTTGCAACATGACTACCTGACATTATCCTGAGAATGAACTGCTAGTGTGACTTGAGTGCCTGGACTGAATTGGGTTAGCAGTTGTGATTTGCCTGGAATAATGGTTATTATCTTCCTTTGCTATAAGTCAGGCAGTTTGAAATTGTGCCAAGTGCCTGACTCGTTTTGGGTAAGTCTCTCTTTTTCTTTGCAAATGACAAGAAGAAGCCACCAGGCAGTGCTTTATATGGAGTTGAAGGGTCTTCACCTGACTCACAAAGTGACCCTAACTGGCCTTTGCCTTCGGCTTCAGCATTCTAATACAGCACATTCAGCATTAAACCATACCCAACAAACCGACCAATGGTGGAGCTTTAAATTCGAATAACTGTGCGAGCCAGTAACAACAACAGGCTCTGCATTACGATTGATCATGATGAAGCATAATTAGAACCTTTGAATTCTTCAAAGACCCCAGATGAAGCACATCCCAGCTTGAATACATGTAGCATGTCCACGTGTGATAAAGTGAAGTAATGTAAAATATTTCTTTATTAACGTGACACACGGGCGTTGTTGACATACATTACATAGATGGCAATTGCTGTATACAATACTCAATATCATCAGGTCCGTCCTGCAGAGCATATGAGTCATGCTTCATGGTGTCATGTAATTCAATTTCATCCTTTCACTACTTCATCAATTTCAATCCACGTGGCTATTTCATCAACTCACAGCACTGTGGATTGATGAGATAGCCACATGACCAGAGCTTATTCCCAACTACAGTTCTATTCTAATTTCATTCAAGTGGGACCATCAGACTTCTAATTAGACTTAAATGACACAATATCCAAGGATCACTTTTGAGTTATCGTAGATGGAGGGTAAGCATGAGGGGAACATCCTGAGGATGGTTACACGCTTCATCTGGTTTGAACCATGATCATATGTTCCCTTTGTACTTCGGTTGATGGGCTCAGGTCAGGGAGGCGTTAAACATCCTACTCCGGCTTCTGACTCTGAAGGATATAAATGCCGGCAATAATTTCGGGATAAGTACGCAGCTTGTTATGAAAAGAGCCTATGAATGAGTGGCTAACAAGGAGTATTCTGGGATGTACCGTATTATTCGAAATAGACACTCCCGGAGCAAAATACAAAAAGTATCAACTTCGATGATGGTGGTAGTCTGCTCATGGGTATCGATTTATGAGGAAATATCATTATGTTCAGAGATTATAGAATATACTTCATCAGTGGTTGCAGTAATATCCATCAAAGAGAGCACTGGCTGGTTCTGAACCAGCCAGTGCTACTTTTCATGGATATTACCGCAAAAATCAAATTTGGGAGAAACACTCTATTCACTGTGGAAATCGAGAGGGGCGCGTCTATTTTGGTAGGCGCATGAATTCGGTATATCACGGTAAACAAAGCTTGATTCCAGTTATCTCTCAAATTCTCCACGAAATATGTCTGAAACAAGAATGAAACAATGTTATACCACAAATGTGTCATTTTCGGTGAAATATGATCCATTGAATACTGTGGTGGATATTCAATGGATCCTGTCATGGAATTACAGCTGTCATAACATGTCTATTTGGAATTTTAATGTGATCTGTGGTATAAAAGCAAGACCAAATAGCTAATGGACTCGGTTGACAGGCTCAGTGGATAAGATGTGGGATATCACTCGGCCTTCAGCCTCGTGATATCCCTATGTCATATCCACCGTGGAATATTGCATTTGTATCTGTCAGCCATTTGACTTTGCTATAGAGACAATAATCCCTGTACTTCAGAATTACTTTCGATGAATCTCGAAAAAAGCCTCCCATGACCGACTTCGTGTCGATTGCTGAGGGTTTTCGGAGGGATTCCAAATGATACACAAGTGTTCCAACAAGGCAGTCATGTATCGAATGGGGGGCGTAGCGCTGCGCTATGCTGGGCACGTCATCGTTATATTTCACTATTTTATCTATTTCCACCCATGTGGCTATTTCATGAATTTGCAGCTATTGAGATGGGAATCGGTGAAATAGCCATATGGCCGGAGCTTATTCCCTACTACAATTGGCTTTTCATTTATTTCAAATGGGACTATTACAAGCCTTCAAACTGGACTTGGAAGACACAATAGCCAAGGCTGCTCTGCGAGTTACCGTGGTGAAAGGGGTAAACACCACAGAATGAAATAATCTCCCACCATGCTGATTCGCTCGCTGCAATAACTTCTGATTCTATCGCGGTGAAAAATGATCTGAACAACATTTGCATTTCAACGAGAAATAGACGAGTTTGCTCTAAATGAGCTTTCCATTACATTGACTTCGCTCAAGTAGCGAAGCAGTGCTAGATTCACGACATGAACCCCTCGTTTCGTTTTTGTGCCACTGCGTGAATTCTGTGAAATCTTCTGACATTTGATGTATTTCTGGTTGGCCTTCTGCTGCGAATAATGCTGTGCCTATTTGAGTAGGATCGGAATTGAATGGCAAGGCCAGAATATAAATGTCAGTCTTCTCGACTTTCAAGTGACATGTATGTACCAATTCGCCTGGGGACATCTAATCCTAGAAACTTCTGTAGGACAAGGTAGCCGTGTAGTAGTGAAACCACAGACTATTGTTTGCTCTATTGCGAACTATCCGCGATTTGTAACTGATCAGGGCATTGAATCTGGCAACCACGAGACATTGACCCTCTCGCTACTTGCTGTTCACTTTCCATCCCCGTGGCTATTTCATCAATTCCCAGCTCAGGTCAGTGAGCACATCAGTGAGCTGAGAATTTGTGAAATGGCCATATGGCCAGATCATCTTCCCTAGCTCAGTTTTGTTTTTGTTTCACTCATATCGGGTTATTAGAAGCCTCTTAATTGAACTTGAAAGACACAATATCCACGAGCGAATTGGGGATTATCGTGGTGAAGAGGTATGTGCCAATCAGTCTTCAATACTGTGACTGCCAAATCCTACGTTATGCTATGTGACAAATGCTATGTGACTATAACGTGTATGTGATGACATGACAACCATGGAAATCGCTCGGGTACCTTGCAATTGAGAAGCATAAGCAGGATGTGGTGGATCCTTTCATTGGGTCATACATAGAGCGTTCTATTCTCATTGGTTATTCTTCACAATAAGCATAATAAATTACTGTATGAACAATCCAGTCTTGTAACGCAGATGATGTGGAGCGGCAACATGCATGACTCCCAAACACGGAATTCAATACTACATGATTCATGTTCTCGCCTGTGGACTGTGTGCTCGATAAACCTTGCCCGGGGTCAGCTGCGAGCCATACCCAGCATGAGACCGAAGGCCAAAGACTGGGTCTCACTCCCTGCGGCCGGAAGGCCAATTTTTTCAAGGACACCTTCCGAAAGGAAGAACTAAAATCTTATATAGCATCTGGTGACACCTTTGATGCTTATGGTGATGCAGGAATCCTTCCATGGCCACTACTTGGCACCAAACGAGAATGCTGAACAGTTTGCACTGGGAATACCCTCCGGATAGTGCACTACCTGTTCAAAGTGCAGTCAACACATGTCTATATACGTCGTAGACAAGATTTAGGCACCAAACCTAGACTAGGTGACTTGTGGGGTGGAATCATGATATGAGATGGTGTATGACTGCTTCATGGCACATATCACACCCCTAGATGTATATGATCCCACAGGTGACAAAGTCATAAAATCCATTTTGCTGAGATCCTGCCAACGATATCGAAAATGGCCCTGTCCTATGACATATTACCTGTGTGAAGTGGTCTACTGTGATGCGAATTCACCACACGGCGCTAAATAACTGATTAGCGCTGTGTTCTCCACAACATTATCAAATGAGGGTATTTTCTAGCTAATTCATAGCAAACGTCAGCTTATCTGTGCATATCACGGGCTGGAGCATGAATAAATAACATACACAACTAAGATGAGATTGGCTGGAAACAAGCTGGCAACATCAGCGTAGTCTTATTTGACGTCGTCCCGCATAGGGAACACAATGAAATAATTTTTATATAGCCATCGCGTGGGTTTCTGGTGACAGAGGGCTTTTTAGGTAGGTGATCTATCATTTGTCGGAGTTTAGTGATATCGGAGGGGGCGTGACGTACGGCTCTGTTTTTCAGGTAATGATCGATCTGTCCAAACTGGAAAGATTGTTTTGATTGAGCCCTCCACTACTATAAGCCTGAATCATCCGAGGATATTGCGCCTTTCAAGTCCAACCGTAAGAGTGCAAATGGTTCGATTTTGAAAAAATGAAAACCAAACTTAGTAGGGAAAAAAATCTGACTATGTGGTTATTTCATCGATTCACAGCTCACTACGGAGAGCTGTGAATTGATGAAATAGTCTCACAGATATGAAACGATTCGAAATCGAGTTGAATCTTGAATCTCGAGCTTCGAGATTCTATCGTCAATGAATCAATAATTGCCATTATATGTTGGCCTTGCACTTTGTCTTGAAGGAACAGCATCGAGAGAAACTGGATGAATGACCTCTGTTAGCATCCTTATATAGGTATTTCATATATGCTCTGGACGATTTGTCTTCACCAATGTCTGCATAAGATAGCTATATATAATATGTGATGGTGTGAGGCAATATATCTGGGCTATTTATATATACCGATCAAGCAATCATACAACGCTCCTGAATGACTCTCATGTACCTGTTATATCATTTCTGAGAACGTAGTGTGCTTCAGACACTGGTGTTGGTAATACGGATCATCAAGAAGCAATACCGACAAAATGACTTTCCAATAGTGTGCGTCCGGCATCACATATTTCCGTGGCCTATGAGAGTCATGGAAAATGGTTTCCAACAACATCATGTAGGCGGTGTCCGCCACGGCAGAAACCTCTCCCCTGGTGTTGAAACCTTTACTTTTTCACGGCCCGAACTGGTGGAATGCTGCCTTTTCCACCGCATTGATTTATTGATTGAATCAAAATTATTGTCCCGTATGAGTGCCGATAGGGCTATGTCGGATATCTCATTAGTCGCCTTCTATGACACACACGAGATCAATTCTCAGCTTCACAATCAGACAGTGACGACTTGTGATATGATGTTGATGAAGGCCCTTCTTTATTGCACTTTCAACCCTTCAATGACTTCAACAATTTCCATCAATGGTCTTAACCCATCACTTCAAAGCTCACGTTCGTGAGTTGTGGATTGAAGAAATAATCACATTGTCAACTTTTCATGTTCAACTACAATTTGCTTTTCATTTAATTCGAATCGGACAATTACAACCCTTCTAATAGAACTAATATGTCCATGCGGCTATTTGGCTTATTCACAGCTCAGGCTACTATGCTGTGAATAAACGAAATAGCCACATGACCAGATTTTAGTCCCTACTACCGTTTTTTTTCATTTCATTCAAAGAGGACAATTTGTAGCCTTCCAATAGGACCTGGAAGACACATATTTAAGCTTGATTTGTGAGTTACAGTACTGAGGGGGTTAGGCAACCGTACAGATCTGACAGGTGATACTTTCTTCTTCCCATTGTAATCTCTGCTGATGACAATATCGAATTCCAGCCAACTTGCAATAATCAGACTCATTCGATTGCATTTGTTCTGCACCACACACTCTCCTAGAATAGCAACGGTAATTTTGATCCTCTATGATCAAATTGCACTGTGAGAAAAATATCGATCAGATGCGCAAACAGACATCAGGGGAAAATGCCTCGTGCCAAATATAGACTTGGTGTTCGACGTTGTTTCTGGTCCATTTGATTTGGCCTGTGAAACGTTGCTGCTTGATATTGATGCATTATCGATTGAGATGGGATTTGTGAGAGGTATTACTCAGTGGGCAGATTCGGGAATTCAGAACCTACCACAACTAGATAAATATTCCATGAGAATGTTTCACACGGTTACTTGAAGGACTAGGCTGAAATTCAGGAGATGGAATATAAACGCATATGGACTTATTATTTTGCTTGTAATACTCCGCCAGTATAGTGGTCCATTAGTGCCATGAAAAATGCACTGACGAGCATGGAGAAACACGGAGAAAAGTACAGCCGGCAACGATTTTGATCGTACAATATCCGCCTATTGGTATGTTTCCACATAACCTGTAATCGTACGACGAATTCCCTCTGCCGGGTACGTTTTCGCCGGGTCTGTCCGTTGGTTACCCCGCTATATGATTAGGCTGATTTTAGTCCGGGCCAAGCCCGACAGTCAATGTGTTTGGAATCTATTATTTCATAATCGGGAGACACTGCTGAAGCATCTCTAGGTAGGTAGGTAGGTAGGTAGGTAGGTAGGTAGGTAGGTAGGTAGGTAGGTAGGTAGGTAGGTAGGTAGGTAGG
>JAUOBU010268803.1:0-11984 GCA_032360585.1 Nereis procera | reverse complement strand
ACAGCTAGAGCTGGCTGTTTGGGCCTTCTGACAAACAACCTGATACATCCTTCTAACCTCAAAACTCACCTGAGGGATGAGCAGACCAGAGACTGCTTGGTGTCGAAGTCCATCCCCAGGTAGGTGAACTGGCAGCTAGGAGTGAGTGAAGTTCACCACCCACCCTAAGCTCTTGGAGAGGTCAAGGATGTGAGTCAGGTGTTGTTTGAGAGCGGCTGGGTCCTGATGCCGGATTAGCCAGTCATCCAGGTAATAGTGGAATTCTATTCTGCACTGATGTACGTGCGACACTACTTCCCGAAGGATCATAGTAAAAATCCTCGGAGTGGAGCAGAGGCCAAAAGGCAGAGCCTTTAACTTGTACTGCGAATCTCAGGTAGTGACAGTAGCTTTGATGGACCAGGACATAAAAATATGCGTCCTTCAGATCTATAGAAATGATCCATTCTCCTGAGCTCACTGACTTCACTATTGATCTCAATGTTTCAATCATGAATCTCTGGTTGTACATCATGAGATTCAGAGATTTCAGATTTATGATGGGACGGAATCCCCCTGTCAGCTATGCCACCAGAAATAGGTTGCAATAGAAGCCTGAATTTGATGTTTCAACAGGCTTTATTACTCTCTAGGTGGACATAGCTTCTATTTCTTTGAGCAATGCCTCTTGTTTTTGGTTGCCCTCTCCTGGAAGACAAAAGGGCAACAAAACTTTGGAGAGGGGAGGTTGCTCTTGAAATGACACAGTGATTCCCTCCTTGATGATGTTCAACACAAATCTATTTGTAGTCAGTTTCTCGCACTGTGGGAGAAAATTTGATAGTCTTGCTCCAGTCAGGGGAGGGGAAGTAGCCTAGAGCTGTTTGGACTTAGGATGACACTTCTGTTTGCCCTTCAGAAACTTAGGACCCTTAGGGGTAGGGGCTTGACCCACTACAGGGGGAACTTGAGAAGCTGGCCGGGGCGCACTGTGTCTCCGGCCTTTGCCACCTGAGGAGCCACGACCTCGTCCTCTACCTTTAGGTACTTTTTTAGGTTAAGGCTGGGCTTTCTTGGCCTTCTTAGTTTGAGGAGGCCTAAAGGCAGCAAAATCTATGGGCAGTTCTTGCAGCCTTTTGGCTCGTTGGAGGGCTTGCATCGACGCTTTCTCAAGCTTGCTCCCAAACAGTTCCTCATTGCCCGAGGGGAAGCACATCAGCTGGCTCTTGGTTTCAGATATTCTGTGGGCTAACTCCATATTCCCCACTAATTTTTGTGCTATCGAGGAGGCGTGCTCAATAGCCCTCAGTCTCACCTTAATTGCCTCTTTAGATTTGGCTCTGAGAGAGGGATCGTCTGTCTCCTGCGTGGATGCAGACATTCCAGCTGTGAGAGCATAGTCCTCATAAAAGAGGACAGACAGTTGCTTCCTCAACATAGTCTCCTCAGGGGACGCTATCAAAGAGGTCAGCGCTAGGAATAGATAGCCAAAATCCCTGTCTGGGACGGGGTGATATAAGGTAGAACTGTGGCCTATCTTTAGTTGCCCTGGCCTGGCCCATGAACTGTGGGAGCTGATAATCTAAATGTCCTGTCTAACTCTCCCTTAGCAGATCTAGAGAGAGTAAACTCTGAGATGGGTTTATCCAGAGGATACAGAGGTCCGGGCAGTGTACTATCATGCAAAAATCAATCAAGATGCAATTGAATACCTCTTAAGAGAGGGAAATAAGGACAGGGCAGTTTTCAGGAGATGATCTATTTGGTTGCTCCTGCACTCCTCTTCAAATGAGGCATCGAGGGATGCCAGTGGTTGGGGGACATATTCTGGTAATATGTCCCCCACAAATTTTCTGAAGTCCCTCATTCTTTTTCTAGAGGCTTTTTTTCCCTCTTCTTTCACTGAGGCCTCATCTTCTCGGGTAGGGCCCTGGAGAGAGTTCTGGGTAGTGTCCACACAAACTCTTAGGTCGGCAATTCCTGCTCTCATAGTGGCTATGAGAGCCTGTGTGTGGACATCCAGCCCAGGACCCTGTCCCTGCTGTCCAATTACAGCTGGATCAAAAGGTGATGGAGCTGTGGGGGAAAATCAGTATCTGAGAAAGGGCACCAGGGCCCAGGGACCAACATGGGTTGCTCAGGGCCATCAGCAGAGGCTACCATGTCACGCATACTGACAGCCATGAGCCTGACAAGCACAGGGCCTGTTGCAGACCTTTCAATTCCACTTGAGAGCCTGCATCACCAGAAGTGGAAAAGGGATCAAGCTTCATCTCTGGGAAAATCTGAGCTGACCTAGAAGTCTGGCTGGAAAGATCCAGGGAGCAAACATCACCAGTAGGCATGGGACAACCCATGAGATGGATTGCCTCAGATATCACAAGTGACTTAGCTTGAGAGCCCGCATCACCAGAGGTAGGAAACAGATCAAGCTCTATCTCAGGGATAAATTGGGCTGGTCTAGAGACCTGCTTAGATATACCCTGTGACATAACCTCATCAGAGGGCAAGGAACTATCTTTGCGCATCTCTGAGCCCACTGTCCTAGAACTTTGTCTTGAAGCACCAAAGAAAGGCTTCAGGGAGGGAAACAACTCAACCATTGTGACAGAACGGGCCCTCTTCCTGAGGAATCCAACTCTATTAGAAGGCTTACCACCAGGAGGAGACAAGGAAGACTTGGCCCCTGGAGAGGACTTGGCTTTCCTCTTGGTGAGTCTCTCATGAGGGGCAGTATGGCTTATCTGAGGGATCATAGGGAAATCTCTAGAAGCTTGCTTCAAGGGGGAGAGAATTATCCTAGAGGAGTGTGTCATTTTAAGGGTGTTTGGAGGCCTAAACTATTGAGGATTGTTATTCAGGAAACAGGACCACTCAGAGTCAGACCATGCAGAACAGATAGAACAATATATGCCCTGCCTGTCTACTTCAGGTCGTGATGGGCATAGCTCATGACAGTCCCAAAGCAGGGTGAGATGCCCACACAGGGCTATGGAACTCATGATAATCGAAGGAATGTAAACTAACAGTGTAGTGGTTCAAACCAGGAACGGCCCTCAAAACAGTTGCATAGCATGGACAACTAAGTTAAGACCTCAGTTAAGAGGGCTAACCAGCTAGCTACCTGAGTCTTATAGTGAAAGCAACTCCACATATGATGCACCTTTATTATATATACATGATGGAGTGCATTGTTGATGTCTAGAATCACTAAGACAATTACTAAACTGCTAGATGGTGCTAGAATACCATGATATAGTCCATAATATAGCTAGTCTCAGGGTAAGGCTTGAAGCTGAAAGATAACCAAGGGAGCACTGATCTATATCTAAACTCCACTCCAACGACAATGTATACCTCAAATCAGAGTTGATAGCAGAACTAAAGTTAACCGCGTGCCATATCTTATGTACAACAGGACACAAACCTCAACTAAGAAGGAATAACTCTAATAATTAGCTGAGTTGAGGGCGAGCTAACTGGCACCAGACTTGTGCCATAACTGAGGTGCAACCAACTAATGCATGTGTTGCAAAATGAAACATAATCCCTTGAGTAACTAAATGAACATGACTTGAAACTGAACAATGTAAGGGCAAGCACATTCAGGAAATTCACAGGCACTATGAATCCCCAAAGGGAGACAGTGCCATTTTCGTGTACTGAAAGGAATCATGAGTACAGTTATGTAGTGAACCCTGACATGAGCAGTGAAACATATTAAGTAATCCAAGATGGTGTAGATGACTCAGCACCAACTCACTATGACTCTGCATTAGACTCTGCAATAATAGTGACTGAGGAGGCACCTCCCTCCATGAGGGAGGTGCCACTGGAGCTATGGGACCGAGGGCTAGCGCCCACACTTTCGCGCGTGTAGCATGCGATAATTGAGGGCCTCCTCCATGCAACCAGTACAATCCATGTAGAAAATTAAATCCTTCGGTAAAAGTCTTGTGAAGCTTCAGAACCACTCTGGATGTCGCACAAGGATGAATCAAGCCTTAGGAAGTTCAAGCAAACATCCGAAGAGGTTTGGAGTGACTCATAAACACTGCCAAAGCAATATTTAGGATGGGCCTGGTATTCCCCAACTAGCCGTGACAAAGCAAAGGTGAAAAACACAAAGAGGAATGGTCTAGATGGCACTCCACAGAGTCTAACTCGTAGCACCAGATGTCGGGGAGCTGGATGGGTGGTGGCACTCCTCTTTTTGAAAATATTATATTTCCCAAAAGAGATTTTTGTTGTGAAGTTCGAATGGGGGCAGTTAACGCTTGGGAATGCAGAATTCGAGGGAGAAATGGTACAGTATCTGATCAGTGATTTCGTACCCATTCAATGATCACACTTTTTTCAAATCTTTGAGAAATCTGGGTGAAAATTAGGAAGAATATGATACCAATTATATCTAGACCTCCATTCCGCATTCATTTCAAATGATTAGAGTGCTTCATATGTAATGTGTTTTGTTTTGTTTGGGGTGGACTACATGTCTCAACCCCTGGTCATATATGTTGTGTGTATTCAAGATCTCCAAGGGATTGATGTCTTCTCACTTATTAGTATCATCCATGACCCTTGGCAGGAAACGTGGGGAACTATTATAAAGGTTGTTTGACATATATGGTAGAAGGAAAATGTCTGATAATGTTGGATGATGTACCTGACAGAAAGTTAGGACACATCAGTAGCCTTCTATCCTAAACCGATGGGATATGTATGAGACTCGGTTATTTATAAGAAGAATACATTGCAGCAATATGATCAGCCATCTGCCATGCTTGGTCTGGGATCAGAACAATGAGTGACATCTTCGAGCTTGGTCCTGATAAGACACATGATAAAAAGACATGTTGGAGCCTTGTGGCATTTGTTGGAGGCTATGGATTATATTCATTAGTCAGCATGATATATGTAGTTCTGCCAGTAGGCTCGATCGGTTGGATGGAATTCGCATGTTATCATTGCAGTAACCTCCCACACACATATCAACAGATGTTATCTCTCCCCACCTCTCCAGAAATGCATCTCCAAAACATGTGAATATAGTAGTGAATGCAAGTTGTCAATGTTCTCATTAGACCTATGCACAACTCATTCATTCAGGTGGTGTGGGGCTGTGAGTAAGCTGTGAGACCATAGAAGTTTTGTCATGGCTCGCATGGATAATGCCCTGATGAAGGGAACAGGCAAACAGCTAGACCTTATCTACAATCATTTCAAACGAACTCATCACTTCTTGCTTGGTGAGCCGAGAGATGCGCATGCATTACATTAGACTGAAACAGTTTTCCTAGAGGGGCCACAACTATTGCTGCTCTGCTTTGGATTCGAGTGGCACGAAGACCCCTCAACTAAGTCAACATTTCCAAGATGGCTGCCTGACCTTATCCCGGAAACAAACAGTGAGAGTGGTGTGAGTGCCTGAGCAAGATTGGGTTTGAGACCTAATATCGCTTGGGAATGACGAATGTTTTTCTCCTTATAATATATCAGGCAATTAAGAAATGAGCAAAGTGCCTAACTTGGTTTGGGGCAGAAATCTCCATGAGACAAAATATTTTGGAATGACAGGAAAATGTCAACAGACAGTGTTTTCCGTGGAGTTGGGGGTCTTACCTGCATCTATGTGAATAGAATAGAAAGATATTAAGCTCAAGGGAAATGGAAAACAAATCTGCTCTGGCTAGAATGCGATATCTGTGGAATGTATTTTTTTGTCGATTCATGCACATGTGAGAGGTATTCAGCTTTCAAAGTTAGAGTATATCAACAGAAATCATTGAACTCAGGCTGTAACAAGATATATTGAATTTTGAGTTGTTAGTTCCTGAAACATATGTTCTGTACATCATGGATTATTAGACATCTATTGAACCCAATAGAATATATGAAATAACAAGGGAACCTGGATTGTTATGCTGCATCGAAATTAATTTTTATGCTATGGAGATATATGAAATATTGCGTTACATGCAACAGAAAGAATATAGCTTGAAGTAATATCTTGTTCCTAACACATGAACCATTTTCATCAAGATTGGCACTTCCCTAGCACATTTTTCAGTATCGTGTGATCCAAGTGTGGCGTCAAAGCTAAGGTTTCAGTCATTGTTATATTTGAGTTGACCAAATCTTTTGGCTGTGCATTCATGTACTATAGTTCGTACGGTGGTTCGTTAGGATGAACACTTGCTTGCTGATCTATTCTTGCTAAATCAGATCCCACGTTCCAATTGACAGCATGTATCAAGTTCTGTATGTGTTGGTGAGTTTGTGAGAAGCTGAATGTACATATGCAATCCATGCCTGCAGCTCGAGTCTCTATCACTTTGCAGATCTAATTTATCATATTATATTGGTTAGAAACTATCACTGCAGAATCATTCACACTCACTTATATTCAACTCATGTCTAGGATCCGATGCGTACATCCCTGATAAACAGATAGTCAATATCAATACTCACGTCAGTAACAGCGGAACTGTTTCAATACGAATTATCCATTTCATCTCACGATCATCATATGATATATATATATATATATATATATATATATATATATCTATTATTATCAATATTATCACCAACAAAATCCTTCATCATTGTAATCAAACTTCTTATTGACCTCATTGTTCTTGGTATCAATATCATGAATTTCAGAACAGAAATTGTAATGATAATTCAATCATATTGATATGATCATTCTGGTTATCGGAATTATTTTAGCAATCATTACTATTATTATCATCATGATTATGGTTTTTGATATTGTTGTCACTCTCATTATTCCACATAAATGATCCAAGGATTGAGACACATCGCTTAGCTCCAGGAGAACAAAACAAACAAACAAACTGTCACTATTGATTTCATGAATATTCGTAGTCAGACTTTTTCTTATTTTTCGAAACGAAGAAAAACAAACAAACTGTATTTATTGATTCCATGATTTTTTTATCAGACTTTTTCTCATTTTCCCATCATCTTTATCATTCTCGTTTGATTTCTTTTTCATATTCATCATTTTTCGTTTTATCCAGTGTAGTAGTTTTACCACACATTTCCTTTTTGTGTCATCTTCTACATTTCGATCATTTGTTGTTCCAATGTTCTAATCATTCTTGGGAGTTGTGCTGACGGAACCAAATTGCAAATTCTTTTTCTCACAGAAAATGAACCATATTCGCACATTGGCTGTGATCTTCAGAGATTCACAATATAGTATCATTATTATCATGGTTACTCCCATTGTTACCTTATCCATGATCACCACCATTATCAGTAACCTTTAATCCTTGCTTCCTCTTCTGTTATCAATATTGACATCGTCGATATCACTATGATCAAGATTATGATGAATATTTACATTGCTAAATTAGTCATTCATATCATTATAATTACTGTAATTCTAACTCAATGTTGGTTTTCTATCAAAGAGAATGTTAGGAAAGATGATTTATTGTGATCTCGCTTAGAGTCAGACACTTTTTCCAAGTATTCCCAGAAGCTAGTCTCAAGTTCTTTATTGCTGTCAAAGGGGTAGGCCACATCGAACAGGATCTGCAAATTTTTCATGATCCATCATGAAGAATGCCATGTCACCCCCAAAAGGCCATGTGACAGCAGCCAGTGTTATATGATGATTGTAGGCTGGCATTGAGCCATCATACTCGATAGAACATACATTTTTGTTGTGTCAGCTAATCAATTAACCTGTCTGACAAGTGCGAATGTGTATCAGTAGTGGGTAGCTACTGCCAGTCTGATGCACACTGTCATGCAATCTCACCCAGTGATGAATGCTTTGGCGCTGTAACTGAACACAACATGGTGAGAATAATCAGCAAATAGAAGTCCTTCTATGGACGTCCCCATGACTTCAATAATGTCATGGGGATGTCCATTGGACGTCTAGATATATATATATCTGTGTAATAGCTATGTGGAAATAATACGAGGATGTTTCTGAGGCCTGAAGCTCCTAATATCCAAATCTCTAATTCATAGTACTTCTCCGGATACATATCAAATCAGATTCATCTAATAGAAAAAGATGTCCATCAAAGTAAATTAAGTCAATTATTTGAGTTGAGACATTCTTTTTATTGGTGTTCTGTCTCCTCACCATCGATTCAAATGACTGGATTGTGACATCATACACTTTGCTGTTTTCATATACCAATCCTCCTTGTTCATGTCGTGGTGGAATTAGAGATGAGTCAATTGACCATTTGAGGCCATCTATATTGACATCCATGATCATTTCATAGTTCTACCAATGAATTCCGTCATCCTTACTTTGGCATACACGGGAATACTTTCATTTCTCAGAAGCAATGCTCAAAGAGGATACCTACTCTCAACAATGTGTCATCACATCACTACCATGCACTTGCGTGTAGCTTGAAATCATCAGAACAATACCAGAAAGTGTAGGCTTTCATTTAGATGATTAGAGCATATCTACAAATATGTATGCTGGAATTCGTTGAACTAAAATGTTCATTCACTACAAGTAGTGGGATATCAGAGTTCTGGTTGATATTCATTGTTTTAAGTGATTTGTGTTCCTGATATTATTGATATTGATGTGAATGTCTGTTTGTTCCGCCTTCATTAGCATAGTTATTATTTGTGTCATCGATTTTGTGTCTGCATTGCACTTGCCATCAGCAAACGAATGATCAGAAGTCCACATGATTACACCATCATATCAAGTTGTAGAAATCACCACTGCTTCAGGCAACAGGATCATGTCCATCATTTTCTCGATAATCATGATTGCCCCTATCTCGACAGCTAGGGGAGGGACATGTAGATCATCACCATGATAGCAACTAGCACATTCACGCTACCATCGAAAGAAAACCATCGATGATTTAGGATTGATCATATCTCAAAATCGTTCTTCACATAGCTTAACCAAATATTGAATATTACCAAATCTACTATAACCCTAATTCATCCGTGAATAATGTGTCTTTCAAGTCCAATTTGCAGGCTTCTGATGGTCCGATTTGAATAAAACCAAAACCAAGATGTGGTGGGGAATAAGATCTAGTCATGTGGCCATTTCATGAATTCACTGTGAATTCATGGAATGGCCAAATGGAAACGAAAACAGATAAAACAGGGAAGGAGTTAAAGCAAATTCGATTCACCACAATTGGTAGCACTTGAGGTGCTGAATAATATTCATTGTTCTTATATTCGCAATAACATTTATAATGATTTCGATGTTTGATTGTTCTACCTTTATTGTCTTTCTATTATGCGTATTGAGAGTATCGTGTTTAGACAGCACCCATCAATGAGGTACATTATTGACAGTTTAATGGTTCGGGACACCATTTGAATTTGTTGAAGTTTGGAAGTTACCTCAACTGTTGCCATCAAGACACATTATCAGCAAGATTACAGTCATTCTTAAAAAATGTTGCTTGAAAAACAGTTAACAGCAGTAGATCAGACATCAGGACTGAAGAGATGAAATTTCTTCTTGTCATCTATATTATTCAGTTTGAAGAGGTGACAAGATTTTTTTGAGAACCACATCGGAAATATCATTTCACAAGTGACATCCATCGTCATCTAGAATGGCCATATCATGGGTAATTGGAACTTTTCAGCAGGTGAAACAAAACAAAAATGACAACAGCGAACAACCAGGTGGGAGTGTGACAGTGTGCACGTGACTGCTGTCTGCAATGTCACAATGCATAACAGAAGCTTTTTGTCGAAAGAGGGCATGCTGTGTTGTTGATGACTAACAATGAATAGAGTTGTTCACCATCCTATAGGTCTGACACCCTCATGGTGTCTCCCTTGCGATTCTCACATTAAAAGACAGCAGAATGTCAGCTTTTGCTTCTTGACATTTCAACTCTCGATGATCTGATCATACCCAAATTAAATGTTGGGGAATTTACCTATCTGCTAATATGTCTGAATTTTGGAGGAATTTCGAGTGATAGGAGTGGATATATTCCAAGGTGAAAAGTGCTGAACAAGATAAGAATAAATGTTATCTTTCGATCGTCAACAAGATAAGAACTCCTATCCCTTTACATGGGAAGTTTAGCTCAGCATGGACTGAGCCACAGATGAGCCGATCGGGCCGTAACGCCCAGTGCGCACAGTTTTTGGTGAACGACTGCATAGAATTCGCATGTTAACCTCTACTCAATCAAGCGGCCCCAACAAAAGTTGTATGCAATGAGATACCCTGAGTAGAAAGAGACGTACATTCAATAGAAGAAACAGGTGTTCCCTCTACCGGTACAACTTAGAGATACCACATTCTACGCGATGTTTGAGACATCGCACGAGTCTTTAAGCTTTAGCATGCTATAGGTACCCATAATAACAAAACAACTCTTCGAAAGATAGGCGTATTCTGATGTTTCAGACATATTTATCAGAGACAGGCAATGTATTCAAGAAATTGAGGCAAGGTTCTAACATTCTTCATTGTTGAACTATCCACTGAAGTGTGCACCTGCTGTTCCAGTATATGAATATCACTTCACTGGCTATTTCGATATGTAATAAGCTAGCATACTAAAGGTTGAAGATTTCAGGCACGATTGACCGCATATGTTATTTCAGGGCGTGGACAATATGCAAGGTTGGGCCTCATTGCGAGCATGAGCATTTCCTCGAGCTGAATCGAATCCAGTGTAACCACCAATAATACATGTCATGAAAGAATCCCTTCTCAAGTCTCGAGGTCGATGTATCATCATAGGGATTCCCCATCCATCACAATAATACAATATTGAGTACAATGAAGACAACCAATATCGTGGATACCGAGGACCAAATTCGAGATCAGTATGAGAACTAACAATATCACGAAACCTCAGACATGGGATTATGTCCAGTCTGAAAACTAACAGCCTATGACTATCAGGCACGAACCTGCAGTTGAGTACGAATACTTAGGATAGATTATAATCAAAAACTGAGCCTGGGTTCGGTATTCAAATCAAGATTGCGTGGATATATGATGTATCGGTCTCAAGTTTGGTGAAGACCCTTTCACTGAGTGGATATTTCCTTGATGGCTTCTTGACTCTATCCTGGGAATGAACTGTGAGTGTGATTTGAGTGCTTGACCTGAATTGGATCAGTTGCTGCATTCTGCGAGGAATGACTCTTGATTTTTTTGCCCATGTTATAAGTCAGGCAGTGGGAAATTGTCCCAAGTGCCTCACTCGTTTTGGACAAGAAATCCCCTTTCTTTAGAAATGACAGGAAGTCACCAGGCCGTGTTTTCTATTGAATGAAGGAGTCATGGTTTGGTATCAAGATAACAACATACGGATATCAGGCACTGTTCATGTGTGAGGTATGACAACATATGGTATCACGTATCATTTGGAAACAAAGTAAGAAAACTAATAATATTATGATATCGACAAGTCATCATGCTGTTACATGTAAGTAATATCCCCATATAGGCAAGCTGTTTTTTACTATTCGGGTGCGTTCTGGGGATACTGATATTCGGTGTTTTAGTGCTGACCGGGGCTAGAGGCCATTATTGTATTGATTGACACTGAATGTAAGCGAAGCTAATATTCAGAAAGGTATGTGAAATTGCCATGTTGTTATTCAATCAATTTACTGCTCACTTAGATGAGCTATGAATTTTCCGAATTTCAACATGGGCTTGATTTTATTGTATGACCTTGTGAAGGTTAAGCTCCAGCTGTTCCAGTATTGATCTGACTGGTATCATTTCAATGACATATTGTGCAACCTTGTGTGACAGTATGAATAGCCTTTCTTTACTTCCCATGAATTTGTTGATGTTATCGAACAGAGGGCAAATCTGATCTGGCCTCCAGCAGACCACTTCCTCTCTGTGTGAATTCATAGAATGAGATTTCAATCTGCTTCATTTCAATTTGATTCAAACTGATTATTCAGACTAGGAACACCATATTCTGATCATCGCACAAGTCTGTATGAATCAGCAGATGCTCTTAATATTC
>JAUOBU010267692.1:0-11984 GCA_032360585.1 Nereis procera | reverse complement strand
TAATGTGAATATCATTATACATGCAAACAGAATATTTCTATGGCATGTCCTCATGTGTTCTACATGGGATAAACAGACAGTTCTAGCACTGCAAAGCCTAGCTCTGATACAGCTGATTACTGCAATGATACATCATTTGGTATTGTTCTTCTTACTGTGCGGAACTCTCTGTTCAGATTTCGGCCTTCTGATAGGAACAAGAATAGTATCATCGATGTGTTTCAGCTATGTAGCAATGCCCCCAAGATTGTCACGCCTTTCTGATCCATGAGTGATAGCCATAAGCTGCCTGTGATCTTTGTAATGAGTTTTGGATGGTAATACTACAAGTCTGGGTGGCATCTCCAGTCTGCATGAGAAGTAGGATGCATTTTTGATGATAGAACATGTCCTATCAAGCGCGTGCGTAACTGTGACTTTATGCTTGCAAGCACTGAGCCGTTTTTTCATGCCTGGTGTGCTTATTTGCTCCTTGTAAGCCTGACAAGGATTCGCATGTCAGAGCCGGATAGTATGATGTAAATATGTGGTGCAGATTTCATCTTGTAGCTGACTATTCCTACCATGTCTGATTGCCTACCGGTCGAATCTGTAGAACATATTCGAATACTTATCCAACCTATAAAGCTGGCCATCTCAACTAGTTTTTGTGGGCACTTGCGAGGCATGTCAAATTACCCATTGGTCAGTTGATCTGCACCGCAAGTC
This sequence comes from Nereis procera, assembly GCA_032360585.1. Lineage (NCBI taxonomy): Eukaryota > Metazoa > Annelida > Polychaeta > Phyllodocida > Nereididae > Nereis > Nereis procera. The sequence continues at coordinate 11,276 of JAUOBU010267692.1, read as the reverse complement.
TTTACACTCACCCAGTCCACCAGCTGGCCATCCCTACTGGTTTGTGAGAACCTATAGATCATGTCCTATTGCCTACTGGGAAGTTAGCCAGCACTGTGTGTTGCACACTCATCCAGTCACCCAGTTTTTTTGGATGTCAGCTTGTACGGAAGGAAAAATATAGAATGTGGTATTAAACATACAACTATTCCTTTCACCCTCTAATAATCTTCAAATCTTCTGTGGTTATTGTGTCTACTTAGTCCTGTTGGAATTCTTTTAATGGTTCGATTTGAATGAAATGAAGACCAAAATGTGGTAGAAAATTAGATGTGATCATTTGGCTATTTCATCAATTCACAGCTCAATGGCGTCAGCTGTGAATTGATGGAATACCTATGTGGATGGAGATTGATGTAGTGGTGAGAGGGTTGAATAGACAAACACGGATTAGAATGGCAGCTGGCAGTCGCAGGTGGTCAACGATGAGGTACCGGTCTGATATCAGCAGGATTCACGATTATCCTTTGACCCATCATCGGCTTGCTTGGCATCTCTAAATCGATTTCACAACCTGACACTTTCCTCTGATCGTGGTTCTAGTCATTGGCATGCATTGTACGTCACTACATGGGACCATGACCTCTGCTCAACCGCCTCAGCCGCTATCGCTCATGATTTGTCCTCTGATAATAGATGTGATAATTGATTCTCATTGACTAGTCACGTAGACATTTTTCCAAGAAGGCTGCCTGACCTTATCCCAGGAATAATAGCAAGTGCAGTTCAACTGCCTGAGAAAAACTGGGTATGAGATCTAAGATCAGTTGGGGTGACTGATCTTTTTTCTCTTTGTTATATGTCAAGCAGTTGAGGAATTGAGCCGAGTGCCTGAACTGTTTTGGTCAGAAAATTCTTTGAGACAGGAATTATTTTGGGAACGACAAGAAAAAGTAAACAGGCAGTGTTTTCCATGGAATTGAGGGGTCTTCATCACCTTCTCTGTTCAATTGAGAACTGTGGTCGATCATGCATGCTGTTATGCGAAGCCATGCAATGCAGTCACAATCATCCATGAATTAGAACGGTGTCATCATTCTGATTTATTAAGAGTCACACAGTCTTGGGGCCATTGATACACAGCTGAAACACATATCGAAAGAATGGGCGCTTGATATGCGTATTAGCCTAGACACCCTGCACTACACTGATAGAAGCCAATGTTTTCTTTATAGATACACCTTTTTCGCAGCGTTGATCATTTTGGTATGAATAGGGCAATGATCTCACTATGTGACTAGCCTAGGAGCAAACTATGTAAGTGCTATGAAAACATGGCGTAATATATACTATTGCCTCCGGCCTAACATGCTGTGGACAGTGCTGGTTATTTATTCACCGAGTGATAGATACTGGTTTGAAATTTGCAAATCATTCAAATTTCATGTGACACTTAGTGCGTTATAAGACCCGCTGCATGCAGTTTGCACGATTTGCCAATTTTCATTCATCACCATTACATAAACATGGTATTGGAAGAGATTGAAAGTCAGTGTTGGCCTCCGGGTTTCGGCCTTGTTGAAAATCGAGGAGGTCAACTCAACCTTCACAGAAGTACACTTGGACATTTTACCATACACCTGAAAGTGGTACGAATCACGTTCAGTAGATTGCTCAGTAAAAGATGTCCTCTGCATGTCTTGATTGAAAACATCTCTCCTGCTGGAGAGTAATCCTCCCTGGAATGATATGAAAGTTACAGACACAGATGTCATCTTAATCTGTGATCGGACATATTTAAACCACATCTATATTACAGAAGTAATGCTCATTTCACAGAACGATGTTCAGAACGAAACATCTCAGACATTTTCTATAACAAACATTGCACGGGGTGAGATACATTGGTCCGTTTGTTGAGAAATAACCCTTTCACTAAATTAACCCCGAATCACCCTTGGATTCTGTATCTTTTAAGTCTAGTCAGAAGGGTTCGGATGGTTCGATTTTGATGAATGAAAAGAAACTTGTAGGGAATACGTCCTGGTCATACGGCTATTCCATCAATTCCCATCTCAATAGCGCGAGCTGTTAATTGATTAAATAGTTACATGAATGGCAATCAATCAAGTAGAGACAGAGTTGAGTAGTCATGGTTTTTGGTTGCTAGATTGGCAATCCTTCTATGCCAGTTTGGCTTCAAGATAATGTCGAGACACCGAATGTTTATTATTAAAGCCCTGTTCCCACCTACCGGACCTGTGTACGACTCACACCGACTTATTGCCTCCCAACCTCTCCGCTCAGTTCCCCGCTGGTCGGCATCACTCTGCCTTTGTGATTCATTGCCGATCTCAGTACGTCTTCCCTACATCTCCACTGCCGACCTCCATACATCTCTCTCACATCCCTGGGCCGTCTTGCTTACGTCCTCATTATGTCCTATCAGGATCTCTGCCGCCCTGTGCCATTCCTCACCCGTTTTAGTACATCTCACGCCGACCTCAGTATGACTCACAAGCCGTGCAGATCTGTGCCGACTCAACCCGACTTCAAACAACAGAGCCTAGAGGTCGGGATAACAGGCTAACTCACAAAGACCAAAGCCATTCTATACAGCCCTACTGCATTCCTTACGACTAGTATGCCGACCTGTGCCGATTTCCGAGGTCGGGATAGGTCGGAAGGTGGGAACGGGGCTTAATACTCCCAGAAATGTAGATGGCAGCCCTTTGAAGCACCAGTCATATTTCAAGTTTCGACAGAATGAAATTACCATCGATTGAATTTCTTTGGGTTGAATTCAAGAATGAAAGGAATTCTACTGACTACCGATTTACCATGTAATTTCATTCTCAGAATGCTTCACAGCGATGACCGGAAGGGATGTTAGCAAGTGGGCGGCTAGCATTTGCTACTTTTGAAGTGGTCATACAGTCTATCATTCACCCTATCCAGATTTAAGAAAACGTAAAACCGGCAGAGAATGTGATAAGGTAGCATCTTTGATCATTGGTAATATCTATGGCAATGGGTAGAATTACAACATTATGCCAGTCATATATTTTGTTGACTTCACAGGTGTGACACTATATCACACAGATTCACCCTTTTATACATTCCATCCAATCTCCGGCGCATTTCATACCCGTGCATTCAGATATACATTGTAGGTATCATTCACAAAAGCCGACTTATGCAACCTCGCAAACATACACGCATACGGTTTTCGCGATCACCAACATCATTTATGAGCAAACAAGATGCACGATTAAAGGATAGTACATACAGGATAATAATTTTGCAAATGTATTAGTCCGAAACCTGAAAACAAACTCCAGTAGGAAATAAGACCTGGATATATGGCGTGAGTTGTAAATTGATGAAATAGCCACATGTATGGAGATTGATAAAGTAGTGAAAGGGTTGACTGACGTCATTAGGTAGTCTATAAATTATCACCTACTGTGTCAAGTATGGCGTGATACCATCCAACTCCGTCAGTAACCCACCACCTGATGGTAGCGGGCAGGCATGAATGTAGAAGCAATGCAATGGTGCCCTTTTGGCGATGATACAAGAGGCGAGTGCTCAACACGACGATGCATCCTAACCAGAATTTTACAACAAACATTATCACACCAAATAAGTTTCTTCCGGGACAATGAAGAAAGAATGTCCTCACGTAAAGCGTTCTTAGAGAGAGAGGAAGGCTTGAGTGTCAAATTATTGATCTACAGGAAAACCACTCTCACAGATCAATACATGCCTTTAACTCATTCAATACAATAACCCCGAAATTACCCTGTGGATATTGTGCCTTACAAACCTGATTGGGGGGGGGGGCTTCTTATGGTTCGATTTTAATTAAACAAAAAGCAAACTGTAGTGAGGGATAAGATCTGACCATGTGACTACCGTGAGCTATGAATTGATAGCATACACACAAGGATGGTAACTGATGAAGGAGTGAAAGGGTGAAAATGTCTCTTCTCACTAAATCCACCAATGAGGAGTTGAGAGAGTGATGCTCAGCAGGACTTAGGAATAATGTGCTTGAGGAAAAAAGGCAGAGAAGTGAGTACGAAAATGAATAGCATGTTGACAGAGAAATTTCAACAAGGAATGAGGATAAGAACCATACCAATTATCATTTATATCCGAGAAAAGGCAGAGACAAAAAGCACAGGCGAAAAAAATCACACATATGTCACTTGCTGATCCGGAAACAGGAGAATTACGGAGGAGTTGATGAGGTGGACTGTCAGGGCTGTTGAATATTACATTGGCAATCATGTTGTAGCAAGAGAACATTTACCCTTCGACTTCTCCATCGATTTCCAACCAAGTGACTATTTCTTCAATTACATCAATTGATGGAATAGCCAGATCTTATTCCCTACTATAGTTTGGTTTTCGCTTCATTTGAATTGGACCATTAGAATTCTCCTCATTGGACTTGGAAGACACATTATCCAGGGTGATTTGAGGGTTATCAGAGTGAAAAGGGTTAAGGTCAGGCAGGACTAATAGTATTATTAGTATTATCATTAGTATCACAAGAGAGCCCAGCTATCAGCCTGAATGAGAACATTGACCACAATAAGGTGACTGAGCATTGCTCAGTAACAATAACCAATGTTTGAGCATGTGCAATATCAATTGGGGTGGATGCCAGATGCTACCTGGTGTTATCACATATGTGTGTGGTTTTTCCCATATCTTATAACGTTTTACTTCACCATCTAGTGGATGAGCACCATTATCATCATCATTGTCATCATGCACAATCTCTCTCTCTCTCTCTCTCTCTCTCTCTCTCTCTCTCTCTCTCTCTCTCTCTCTCTCTCTCTCCCTCTCTCTCACACACACACACACACACACACACACACACACACACACACACAGCCTTGTTTTTGCCATTTATTCAGCAAAGCTGAGGGCTAGAATCTCAATTCAAAGATCGAAATGTTTGTAATACACTGTCCCTTTAGGTACACTGGTTTAATAAAACAGTTTGAATCAATATCAATGAATGACTGTGAGGGCTTATTTCAGATTTTTAGCTCAGTTTGTGTAAAATATATGACATTGTCAGGCCTCCCATACCATCAGAATTAGACGAAGAATATTCCTACACGTAGACGATCCACCAAGAAAAATTCTGGCTAGAATTACGATAATTAGTCTTCAAATAAAGTTTCTACTGATCAAGCAAATTCGTGAAAATCGACAAAAACAAGAGTTCACATAAAAAGTGGAAAGGGATGTAGATCCACTAAGCCCCGAAAACAATGGGATCGCCGAAGACATTAGCAAATATGAAACTTTGGTTAGAATTGTGAGGGGCTAGCAAAACGGACCTGACCGATAGCTTTCTAACCCTCTGTGAGTTGTCTGTCTTTCTTTGAACCAACTCCGCCTGGGTTCTCCATTCTTCGTATATTGATACTTGTTCCTTTCTTCCAGTGTTAAACAGCTCGTGCTATCGTTTAGAGGAGAGACAACTTTCAAATTTCAACTTTTTTATCCTTGCTCGTACATCATTTCACAATACGGACAGATATTATGCGTATTATTAAATATGTAGCATTATATAAGTTGCACAAACATTTACAGTACATTACGAGGCAAGTAACTATCATGAATTTTCAATGTAGGTGGACAATACACAGGTTTCAATATAACAGTACATATGAGGTGGGATGGGAAATCTCTTATCTATCATAGAGAAGATGTCACAATTGATGGCACCAGGTCTGAAGTGTCACTGTTGATCTCCAACAAGTTGCATTTATGTGATTTACGGATAAGTTACTCAAATGTGTTGCGAGAGTAAGTATATGATTCTGAATTTGAATCTGAATTCAACATTGGTGGGCGTGTGTTATCTCGAGTATTTGAGGAACAGATCTACAAACAACTAGTCAGACTACATTGTCTACTGATCTTCTCCGTCATCCCCAGTCACGGTCTCATGATTTCCTATCGGTGTGAGATTATAGCATGACCACATGGCTGATGGATAAAAACGCAATATCCCATGAGGTGGATATGGCGTAGGGACATCACGAGGCCGGAGGCTAAGTGACACCCCTACGCCATATTCACCGAGTGGGATATTGTGTTTTTATCCACCAGCCATGTGGTCTTGCTTTTATACCACAGATCACATTGAAATTTGAATCGGTTTGTTTTAACTACTGTAGTTCCATGAGAGAATCTGTTGAATATTGCATGTCAAAATCCACTGAATATTAATAACGTCATGCCTTCTTTATCTGACCCTGGACCCAGCTAACCTAATCCTTCATAATAATAGAACCATCAGAGATGGTATACGTCCCCCATTATAAACAGAAAAGAGAGAATGGTTACAGATGGCTCAATGATTTGGCTACCTGCAAAATCAAGAGGCATGATGGATTAAGAAATGTACTGAAAACAAATGGAATGTCAGTGAAATTGAAACATACACAGGTATATCAGTATAACACTCAGCATTGTGAGTATGTATGAATTTTTTTCTCTCGATATTTTCCAATGTCATCAGCCATCAACACTTGGATGATAAATGTGGGACCAAAGGTATAGGGTTTGTTTCTGTTCAGTCATCTCACCAGTGGGAGTGTAGTGAAAACATTGTTGTATTTTTCTGTATTTCTTAATTAATTACTGGAAGATTTGCCAAGGTATTTTACTCTAAACCTCAACCCCACAACTACAGCCCCCCCCCCCCTCCACCAAATACTATACTAGAAGCTGATAAAGTCAGTTTAACACTATTCACCTTCTGTATTGCACACATTCCTTCTCTAAACATCATTCACACTGGAGTACCAGACACACACAATGGTTTCCAAAACAAAAGGGAAAACATTACGAAGCCAAGCAGGAAAGCTTGTTTCCCGCACATCAAAATATTTCGAACAAGAAAGTGGCTCTGGGTTATTGGCAGAAGACACAGAGGACTGGATGAAACGTACAGCACAGTACCTTGGAATGAGTGAATCTTCACCTGAAGACAACCAAGATAGCTCTTGGTAGCATGTAGCAGCCGTCTGAATGCTATTTTAGTTCACATGACCCTAACCTGGCTCTGAGTCCACCAGGAGACTGGTGAAATATAAACACGGGCCACTCAAGACAGATGGGTTGTATCACTTGTTCTAGGACCATGAAGTAAGAATGTTATAAGTTTTTAAGCCTTCCCCAGCAGGCTGTGTGGGCTGACAAGGGCCCGAGGCTGCTTGGGCGGGCGTAAAGCCTGAGGCTGTAGGCATTATGCCAGTACGCTTACACTGCAGCACACTCGTCACTCTATCACAGACAACCTTACAAGACGGTTCAGAATGCCAACAGGTAGTTTGACAGGTAGTTTTCGCAACTCACATATGTTATTATCGCTTCGCCCTTCACCTTGCAAACTATGCATACAGAAATCTAAACTTATCAATGTCTCACATGCTATCAGTATTTACAAGATCTGTGATGTGTTCTCACCACAGCACCTCTGTGATGGCAATATTCATGTAGCAATCCTTGTTTCTAGGGAACCTTAAAAATTGACAAAAATGACTATCAAGAAAACAACTCAACTGCTGGTGATTCAAACGCAGATAGAATGATGATGATAACTATATACATGGGTGGAAGATTTTCTGAGCTTTTAATCGCCTAATTGTCACCTCTCGTTGGTTTTTACATCAGGACATGAAGAATGCAGTGACAGGTCAGCAAAATGGGCTCCCCAATCCATCTAAAAACGGACACAATTATTTCATATTGTGTCCCACAATATGAAAATAATGGATTGAGATATGACGAGGCAAAACGTATGCCGGGCTACCCTGGTAGCAGGAAATATGATCTTCAAAAAGAGAATTCGCATCACTGCAGACAGTTCAGTATCTTATAATGTCGATCACTGTAAACATTTCTTGATTTGATTTAGAATTTCAATCGGCATTCACGACTATTGAAGTTGTACTATTTTGAACTACTAAAGTATGGTTTGGAACCAGGAAAAGTTCCATTGCTACAAATAACCCTGCAAACACAAGGCATTTTATGGACGTCCTGTGTTCACTAGGGAAGTCTCACCGGCCGAGTTGTCGTAGTCGAGTTGATAGTTGCATTCTTGGAAGATGGCGATGCTGCGATCGACGGCGTTGCTCTCCCATCGGTAGACCCCGTGGATGGTTGCATTCACAAGTTCATTGATGAACTGACATCCGCGACCAGCATCCACCACGCAGCTGCCCACCACAGAGGCCTCCCTGGAAAGAAATAAAACAAGGGGCCGTTTCACTAAGAATTTCTCAGCTCCTGAGCTCCGACGTAGGAGCTTATAAGCTCCGAAACCTGGTGGTTTCAGAGGTTACAATTCTCAGTGATAGCAGGCCCCAGATTGACTGTACCACATTTAGTGCATTATTCATAGGACTAAGGGACGTGGTTGGTTGATTGATTGGTCGGATATAATTTAATGTCCCAGCAGCGCCGGGTGTGATATACATCACAACAAAAAGGACACCACGGGAAAACAACTACATGTTTATGCTTCATAGTAGAGTAACTCCCTCTTGATCACGGACACAAGCTGAAAATAGATTGACAGTAAGATAGATGGATGGACAAATGGATGAATGGATGGATGGATGGATGGATGGATGGATGGAGTTGGTTGGTAGTTGGTAGTTGGGCGTCACGTCAGCACACACGGGCTATATTGAGACGCCCATGCAATGGTGATGGGGACCTTGAGACCTTGCACCTTCTGGATCCCCACAGAAGGCTTATCAGATATGAAATTCACAGACACAAGTGTCATTTCAGACAATATGGATGGATGAATGAATGGATGGATGGATGGATGAATGGGTGGATGGATGGATGGATGGATGTGTCAGGCAGTTGAGAAATTGAGCAAAGTGCCTGATCTCCATGTGACAGAATCTATATTGGGAGTTACATAAAAAAAGTCCAAAGGCAATATTTTCCATGGAGTTGAGGGATCTCCGGTACTTTTGGTGGCCGAGTGTTTTACCTGAGTTAAAACCAGCAAGTGATAATGTGCCATGTAATGGTCAATCCATTGATTTTACCGCTGCAAAGCTAACCTGTCCCCAAATGTAGCTCATGAAAGATGCAAAATGACATCAATAACTCTGAACAATGTAACGTTGGCTCAGATTAAATATTGATAGAGAAGTATCATAACTCGACACAAGCGGCTAATAATATGGATTTTACCCTTTCACACAAAGAACTCAAATTAGCCCAGGATCTCAAGTCTTATATGTCCAATTTGGAGGCTCCCAGTGATCTGATTCAAATTAAATGAAAAGCTAACTGTAAGAGAATATGATCTGGTCATATGACTATTTCATCAATTCACTAGCAGTTCGCTAGCATGAACGGTGAATTGATGAGGCAGTAACATAGATTGAAATTGATGAAGTGGTGAAAGTTGTAAATATGGATTTTACTCTTTCACTACGGTAACCCAAATCACTCGTGGATATTGTGTCTTTCAAGTCCAATTTGAAGAATTCTAATGGTCTGATTTGAATGAAACAAAAACCGTACTATTTCATCAATTCACAACTCACGCTGGTAAGCTGGGAATTGATTAGTAACCATATGGACAGATTATATTCCTACTACAGTTTGCTCTTCCATTTCATTTAGATTGGACCACAAGAAGCCCTCCAATAGAACACAATATCTAAGGGTGATTATGGGGGTCTGGGTGTGAAAGGGTTGAACACTATATGTGATATCACAAACCAAATGGAAATACTCCCGTAGGCAGCAGCATTGGCTGTCTATCACCAACTACTCATTTACAAGCGTTCTTCCCATTCTTGATTTGTTAACCCTTTCACTACAATAATATCAAAATTACTCTTGTATTTTGTGTCTTTCAAGTAGAAATGGAAGGGGTTTGATAGTCCAATTTGAATCAAATGAAAAGCACTGCTCTGCAATTAATTTTGTGTTGCACACACACACACACACACACACACACACACACACACACACACACACACACACACACACACACACACAGTCTTCAAACTCCTGGGAATAAGAAATAACAATTGACACCAAATTACTGATGACTGATTTCACACTCGAAGATGTGTCATGCAAATGCCATTTTTTCCCTCAAACTATTTCATCAATTCAAAGCCCACCTGGGTGAGGTTTGAATTGATTGAATAGCAATATGGTCTACTTCTTCCTCTAGGCTACACCTGGGTTTCATTCAAATTAGGATATTAAAAGACAGTCAAGGGGTCTTGAAAGACACAATATCCATGCACAATGGGACATGAAAAATACATGTCTATATGAGCAATTCCAGGTGATCTGAGCATGAAAGGGTTAGGTCCAATTCCAAAACTCATCAAAATAGCATGTGATTATGCATTTTCTAAAATATCAGCAATCTATGAAATATTACTAATGGAATAATATATCAACTGAATAACAGATCTGTAAGGATAATTTTTCATGGTGGTTTGGTCACATATATACAAAATGTGTCAGGCCATACGGACAGATTTTGTCATGGTTTTTTTTAAGAATCCAAGCACCCAAACATGGAATTCTGTGAAAGTGAATCTCGAGTTTCATTAACCAAAGATTTGTCCTAAATTTACAGCAACACTCAGAACAGTGATCTGCCCTGAATTTAAGATCTGCCATACACAATTTGTAAGGTGGATCCTTATGCAGGGACATATCTTAGCAAAGCAGGTCCCAGATCTCATGCCCCTCTACAGTTTGGATGGAGTTCCATTCTGATGGGATCATTGGAAGCCTATGAACGGGGTATGAAAGATACAATATCTGACAGCAGGTTTAGAGGATCTGAGTATAAAAGAGATATAGTCAAAAGTGCGACACAAATCATCACTCACTTTGTTGGCAGTTTGTAGAGGTAACCCCGTCCTTCATTGCTCCATACAACCACACGATCGACTCCGATGAAGTCGCCACCGACCCAACGTTCTCCCGGTCGGTTCGACTCCGAGCAGAGAAGGGAAAAATCTCCAGCATCATAGATCTAAAATCACAATCATATCAATTAATCAACCATGGCAGATCGTGTGTCATCAAACTGACAAATCATAGAAAAGCATAGTAAGTTGCCAATCTCCATCTGAAAAATGACCACGTGACTTCTGCTTTTCTGTTATCCCTTTCACCCCTTGACTTATTTCCAGCCATATGGCTATTTCATCAATTCACAGCTCATACTAGTGAGCTGTGAATTGATGAAATAG